>KZ345189.1:70356-83630 GCA_002352805.1 Teladorsagia circumcincta
TAAACAGGCCGCTCACAAAATTGGTCAGCCAGCAGGACTTCAGCCATCAATGGTTTGCAATGGCATGATTGTGATAGCATCTCTGACGGCCATATAAACACCTACTGGGTACACTCTAGATCACTTCACACGACGATGGTGTGGCAGCTGGAGGGTAGTGGAGGAGGGAGACGGGGGTGGAAAAGGGAGGATAAATACTAGGTGATCAAGGGAGAAGGTCCAATCAGATGGCGTTCTAATGCCTTCGACCAAATGGAATGCTTTTTTGTGCACACGTGTTCGAAGTTTTGGTGTCACAGGAAGGGAGTATAGTGGAAGGTGAGGCTTACGCAGGGAGGATGGTACCATTGGTTGCCGGGGGAGCAATCTGGTCTGGTAAACACCGATAAAGCGCACGCAACCTCATTTCACATGATGCTGACGTGGCAGCTGGAAGGGTGGGCAAAAGCGAGGGGGTGAGAGGGAAGGAGGGAGGGAGGGGAACAGCCGCCTCCTCAAGTAAGGATCATATCCGTGTCGATCGCACTACTTTAATGTCGAGATTATGATAATCCTCACGCGGCTACATAAATAGCGATCGAACTTCTCTTGATCATTCGGATGTCGTTGGGGGAGAGGGGACATTGAAAGCCTAGCCTTTGAAGGGGCAGTCGCCCGGCGTAGCCGGACGATCCCTTCAGAAGGAAGAGAGCTCGGCGTCAGCTGGGCGATCCGACTGGTCCTACTATAAGTTAGGTTGTCTCAAAAGTTCGTGCGTATTTTTTTGGATCTCATGCCACAAGCTCCTTCAGCAAATCTTGATTGTGTCTACGTAGTTTTAGAAAGGGCGCAACTTGCAGGAACTTATAAGCGAATCATGTCCCCCCTCCCCACTAGTCGCCTTTTCCAAGTTCGAAGTGAGAAAAGAAAAGAAGTTTTCGCGGAATGACTCGAGCAGCTCTACTGAGTCACGAACCGATTGAAGCTGGAGGCGACATCCGCATTGCGCTACATCTCCTTGAGCTTGCCAGCCATGAGGTATCAGAACGGATGGATCTTCTCTGTTTAGAAGATTGCAACCGGTCGAAAACCGTCGTTCAGGGAGGCCATCGGCGTCGGCTATGAAGAGCCTGCGCTTTCTCGTGGGAGCTAATCCATACGGGGTTACCTGCTGTGTGGCCGCTACACTCTGCTTCAGATGCACAGTCCATAAAGCTTCTCGCTCCTTCGTAAAAGGGTAGAAGTCTTGCTAAAGAATCCATCCATCCTTACCCATGAATTGACCACTGATGAGGAGTGCGACACGAGTGCCCTCCACAGTTTGTTTTCTACTACATTCGTAGGTAATAGTTTACCTCAGCCACTTCAACATTTGGAAAGCATAGGTTCCATGAAACCCCACCTCACATTCGCACGGGCTGGGTCGAACCGAAGAGGGTGAAAAGTAATGAAATCCACCACAAGGTCGTGCTCCGCCTCTTTTGGAGCGTTCTCAAGAAAACCGCAAGAGACATCTCCCTCATTATAGCTACAAATTCAGTCAAGTGTAGGCAGGCCAACGGCAGAGACTCAGGGCGAAACTCCAACAAATTTCCTAAAAACTTGAAAAAGTGTGTCCACTACACGACACCCAAGACCACACGTTTCGAAAATGAAGCGATTCCAAATATCGAAGCTTGGCTGATAAGTCCTACCACATCCATCGTGCAGCGGTAGTAAGTTTTTTCCGAGAGACATCTGCCCTCGTTGCCCAGCCGCCTTCTTGCAGACAAAAAACAAACTTTTAGAGGGTATAGTAGGCTGGACAAGAACATCGATGGTGGGTAATTGAAACTGATAACTACTGAGCTGATAACGGACGTCGGAATGCCGGTGTCACCAATTTCGCTACGCTGTTCCCGTTGATAGTGGAGAGTTTGCACTCACAAGAATTATGTGATATGTTAAGGGGACCCAAACAGAGAGCAAAAAAGGTGATGGCAAATGATAAGAGCTGCTAACGTGCACCGGAATGCTTGGGCCATCGACTTCGTTACTCCCTTTGCACAAACAGTAGCATGTTTGTACTCATTTGTGTTATGTGGGGTGGGACTGGGACCTAGACCGTGATTGAATGGAAGTGGTAGCAGTTGATATGAAGTGATATTGGGCGTCAGACTGTGAATACCGCCGATTCCGCTGCGGCTTTCGCGGCGATTGTAGAACCTTGGCTCTTATATATGTTGTGGGGAGGCTCACTGAAACACGGATAGTAGATGATCAAAAGTGATAACAATCGATAATGGCTGATAAGGAAGTTCAGAAGTTGAGCACCGTCAATTTCGTTGCAGACTTCGCGATGACAGCAAAATCCTAGCTTCAGCAAGCTGTGTAGGGGGTCGAACGGGGACGCTAATGATGAGCGGTAAAAACTGATAACCAATGATAAGGACTGAGAAGAGGCGTTTGATGCAAATACGCCCAACTTTGTTACAATCACCACTGGCAAACAATCGGGGTAGTGGGTGACACCAAATGATAATGAGCGAAAACTGTATTGATGTAGGGAGCGGCAACTGATTGTGCACTCAGTCGAAATAAACCAGGTTCTTAGCAATCAAACATGCTCTCTACTCATTCCTTCACCAAGAAAAGCAAAGGATGTGAAGCCACTGAAGTGTCCAGACTTAGACCAATGGTGCAACCCCATCGATTTGAACACTAGATGCTTCTTATTAATCACATTTATTCTTACTCCGATGCTTATAGCAGAGAAAAAATTAATAAATCGCTAAGATATTCGAGTCCAATAGCAATGCTAAATGTTTATAATCAGTGTCATTTCGCATGCTACCGCGGGCACTATGCGACAATCCTCAGTGAAATTGGATGGCTCTTGAACTTCATCTAGCGCGTTTTTTGGAAGCATCTTACTATTGGTTTCACGGGCATGTGAGTTAATATTCTGCGTATGGCCCAGCTTCATTAAGACCCATCATGTGATGCGCGCGTCTGCATGTGGAGCTAAACTGGTTTAGTACATACTCAGCCATAAAGTACCGGTGTGTTTAACTTGCCCAACTCAAGCGCTCTAACTCTGGAGCATGAAGTCAGAGCTCACGCGTCAGAAAGTGGGACTCGAGGTTTCTACTAGCTTGGCTACTATGGCACCTTTGATATAATATAAGTATGACCAGAATTCTACGGGTTTTAGATAGCACCCTTTTTATGACGAGCAGACGAACGCACATGCAGACATGTTAAAAACAATCTTGAGTAGGATGGCAAAGATCCTCCGTAAAGAAACGGCTTGGAGACAGCAGTTGTAGGCATATGTATAGATCATGTCGGATATAAATGTGAAAACAAGAGCGCACCAGTTAGTGAGGACCCAAGTAAATGGGATTCGTGGTGAATAAGAAGCATTTTACTGTATCTTCTCGATAGGGTAGTGGTAGAACCGCAGAGGGGTAAGGGTGTGTCATAGTATGCGATTTCAAGCTAATCGACCTCTACATATCTAATCTTGTCAGCGCACTATCCTAATGTACTAGCCCTATCCTGACCTTCTCTACTACTATCCTATTACTGTAATCTCGTAATCTACTACTCTCGGCAATTTTAATCGAACTGTATTTTATCTTGCAGTAGTGCACTATTCTACGCTCGTACTATCCTGATCTACTGCTATCCTGTTCTCCCCGTCAATTCATATCTTTCTCATTGTCGCATGCTATCCTAATCTAACAAGTCGCGAACTATGAGCGCACTTCAAGGACTACGATGCACAACGGCACCGTGTGATGACCACGGTCAACCACTCATCGGTAATTTACCAACGAGGCCGTCGTTTTTGGAAGTGGGGGCGGGGGTGTGGGATTTTGGTTGTCTTTTGGTGATGGTGACTTTGGGGGTCGTGGAGTCAATGATGAGGGGTCGAGCTGCGGTAAAGGGGAAGGGGATCATTTTTAACGGGGCTTCGGCAATCTAGGTAGAAACTTCGCGGAAGAAACATGATACGGATGAATTCAGAACAATCGAAACAGTTCCTTTCTGAGCCCCCCCCCCTCGCTAAGTAAGCTGCGATGGTGTGTGTACGGCGGTTGGGGCAACAGGACTACCACCTGGTAGAAAATGCATTTACCTTTGATTGTGAACCAAGAATTGGCGAGGAAAATGAAACGTTAGATGAGATTCCAAGCGATTATTACTATTTCTGGGGTTCGATATTTGCAGCGCTATGTCAGCCGAAGGTATCAGAGATGCGTTGCTTCAATGCATTCAATTATATTGCTACAATTTTGCTTAGGGGACCCTTAAAATATTCCTGCCCATGGTGGAGGAACAAGAAAGAGGTTGCTATGAAAAGGGAGGCTCTCGATTGTGCTCGTTTTGCAGGAGCATAAAAGCGGTGCTAAAAGTTCGCTGAGTATGCTTACGAGCACATTCGATCCTTCTCTGCGACTTTTGGCGCTTCAACCTCAACCTGCTTCAACTACCACCTGCTTCCATCAGCGTTCTTCGACGGCTTAAAGGCACGCCGCAGAGTCAGTTCGGGGTGGTTCCTGCACAAGAATAAGAATGTATTGGTGCGAAGTGGTCGGACAGTTAAAAAGAAATGAAAAGATTACATTCAGAACGCTCTGGTTCAGGGTTCGCCAACCTTCGTAATCAGCTGTGCTAAGGCAATGAGGGACTTAGCGCGGAGAAGGTAGTATAAGGTGAGATAGCGCAACATATGAGAGGGTGCCAGACAACAGCCTGATAAAGGAAAAAAGGCTGCAGCTCCAGCACCTTGATTTGCAAGGCCCTATGACTCTCGCCAGGTGCTTTGCATCCACGGGAATGCCACATCTGTGATCGTCCTTTGGGGGTGCATCCCAAAGACCGAAAGGCATTGTTTACAAGACTTCTGCCTGGGGTGTGCCTTTAAACAGCTTTCAGAGTTGGCGATCGTATATGTGTTCAAGCGATTAGGCGATTAGTCCATAAGGAAAGAGATATGTATCGATCAGGCAATTGGCGATTAGGCGATCGCTCAGTGGTGGAAGCCTACGGATCGATACGTATCCTTTTCTTATAGCCTACTTGCCCACTCGCCTAATCACCTACACTTCAGGTGATCTCACGAAATGAAAGCTTACGTCCTTATTGTGGTTTTCGTGGCTCTTTTAAATAGCTCTCATGGAAAAAAATACCGAACAATCGATTTCGGATGCGACGATCCGTGCAAGTCCTGCATTTCGCACCTTGACGGCACGAAAGGTCTCATAAAACATGCCGCATCCGAGCCGAAAGTGAAACAAGTAAGTATGCAAAACTCCAAAGGTAGGTGTTGTAAGATTTGCTGTGCATCACGTACGTTATATCCTACACTACTGAGTTGAGATTTGCACGACTTGAATATTAAACAGTAACCCACGGAAAATTTCACATGGCAGGGATACACCAATCAGAAAAAAACTCTAGTTGGAGCTGGGACTTGAAAACTGATCATTATCCGATTTCGTACTTGACCTTGGCAGCATTTTCGGCATCAATCATACAATTGCATAGCCCATATCCGAAAGATAGGGTGGGCAGGTGTTTGCGGACTGCATATACTTGAGAGTTGTCGCAGTGATCGGCTGATTTGAATTCGTTGATGTCTCTACTATCTGGATCTTGTGTTGCATTTTGCTATTCGCAGCGCCCGCTTTCGCCATTCGCCACGCGGGGTTCGACAGCGAGGGACCTAGCAGCCCCCACGGTTACCGTCTGGAGGACGGTTACGTGGGATCTGCTAGGTCCCTCGCTGTACGTGTACAGAAAGATCAGCGATAAGCGTCCATGCAAAAGAGTTAGCGATAAGCGTCCATGCAAAAGAACGAAGGACGCGGACGAGAGAGCATAGCGGAGAGCGGCGTTCACAAAGCTATGGGCTGGGGAGGAGGAGGGAGGAAAGAGGAGTTCAACAGCCTTTTTTGCGAGCCTTTCTGCCAATAAATCTAATCATAGACCGCGTTTTCGAAGATAGCCGTCTCTGATAGTTCTCCCTCCCCCATTCCAGCACTCAAGGTGAAAGGACAACGGGGAAAATTACTCGGTTGGCTGAAGGGATTTTGCTTGTAGTAAATAATGAACTTTTCTGATAGCTTCCTGTTCTTTAATCGCCTTCAGAACCCACTTCTTAGCATGAAAGCACTCTATTATTTGACGGCCAATCATTCTTGCAGGCATTGCGAACTACTTCTTGCGGTAAATCCTGCTTTACTAAGCTCTGTGCGAACTTCGACAACGCTTACGCCAAACTTAAGGTTTGTTTCATTTCGATTGGAAGTGGATAATGACGCAGCAAACTGATAGTGATGTGCGTATAACCCTGAGCTGATTGTGTGGACCCCATCCGATTGTCAAGGGCCGGAAGCCTGTCCGAGTCCTCCATCTATCGGGAGAGGTCAGCCGTTCAAAGAAGCGATTATCTGCGAGAACACTAGAGTTGTGACGAACAATGGGGTGCTACCTGGTCATCCCGAGGTCACCCTGCTGGCCTCGTTCGTAAAGCGACGATAGGGGATTAGAATACCGTCACATAAACTAGAGCTGTGTTTGTCCGAGTAGATCGTACCGGAGCCCGTATCGCCTCTCCCAGCATACGGCTCCGTTCACGACGTACGCGAAAGATATAAACATAGGCAAACACCAGCGACCAGGCCCACCCTGGGCGAATCCCTATAGGTACGGCGTGGACGTGCCTGGGCTGAGCTGAAGCGGCTACGGTGCGCCTAACCACGGCACTGGGGAATTCCATGCGCACCTTATATCAGAACTAGCAGGCAGATAGTGATATTGCATTGATACTATTAAAGTTAACATACAGAGGGGGGGGGGGGGCAAAAGATAACTCGCCTATGTCGCACATCAGCTTTTCTCTTCACAGAGATTGCGTCGTTGACGGAACTTCTTCAGCAGAATATTCTCTAAATGTCCCTCTATAAGTAGGCGCATGCCCTCATTCACTGCCCTCACGGTCTTCAATATATGACGTCATCTGTCTACGTCGTCGAGCTCAAGGTGGCCTACAGTAATTGCTTCAGCCTGAAGCTCTTACAATTCTTGAATCGATTCACTGTGGTATAGTTTCCTAGGGACATCAGCACTAAATATGCAATCCCCCTCAGAACTTCGCCTTTAGGAAATTTCGCAATGGTACACGATCCGTCGACAACCCCATTGAGCTCGACCGGTGCACCATGTTTCCGGGAGCAAATTTTTCCGATACCGTCCACGTAGATGGCCACTATGAAGATTTCTTATGAAATGAAATGTGCTCTTCATTTATAACTTGGGAACACTTGCTTAGAATCGAGCAAAGTATATTTCAATCCATTCAACACGGAAACAAAATGGCCTTTTTTATCACCTCTCCCCCTGTATATTGAATATTCGAGGTTCACATTCCCAAATCCAGTCCCCTCAGGTTGGTACACTTTCCACATCAGTGGAAAAAGTATACTCGTGGACGTGTCAATAGGTGATTCAAATATGTTTCAGAAAGGTACCGCATCGGAGGAAATCTGCACGTCTGTAGGCCTCTGTCAGAAATAAACGTTCTAAATAAATGTAGATTTCTCTTTTGTTGTGGTTGCATGATACAACTATACACTGCGTTTCATAATTATAGGTCCACCCTAAATTTTTGCTATTTCAAAATTGCTGTGTATTTTTGGAAAATGCTGCTATTACCAACAGATTCCTCATAACGAAACACCCTCATGATGTTTTTCTGAGGAAATTTCTATCTGAAGTAACCTAAATATCATTTTTTGAACGAATTTTCACCATTTCATAATTGTTGGGTCACTCATGAAAAGTTCTGATTACTGATTATCTGTGGAGGGAATTTGAGAAGCGGGCGTATAACCGAACTTACTCGACATCGAGTTTACCATGGCTCGTGCTACTCGACTCTCTTACCAATAACAAGCTCAAGTCAAAGCCTTATTGAAGACGAATACTCGAGGAGGAGAATTGCTACCTACATCACCCGGTCTTATACGTCCTAAGCAACTATGAGAGAAGTTCTCATGAGTGCGGAAAGAAGAGTGGTCCTAGCAAAAAAAAAGCTCCATTTCGATCAAGTTTGAAGAAGAACTTACTGTTTTCTGTCGAATTCTACGAGGAGCCTGAGCAAGCTCCGAGCTGAAATGAGGCTTTCCGTGAGAACAACTATGTGCAGAGTAACTCAGGGGAGTGAAAACATTATCAAAGGATCGAGGAAGAGTATTCCAAGGTCATCAGAGCGGCACATGATCGCAGGTCTCCAATTCGTCTGAGAAAACACCTCAACTCATTGGATAAAGGTATTGCAAATACGACACTTCGCGATCTTTACCTCTGTTTCCTCAGTTCGTATTCCTTGTGATCTGAGCGACGTCAAGAAGGCTTATCTTAGGTAGATCTGACAGAATAGGAGGGTACCGCAGGAATCTGCGCAAATCGTCCTTGGTTCCGAGACGACGTGATTCCGGCGGAGAACCCCCTATGGTTTGGAGCTCTTTTGTGCGGCTCTACAGCAAGAACACGCTTTCGCTTCCTATCATATGGATTCTGTTGAGTACCGTAGAGCATTTAGAGAGCGACTTTTACCATTTCTTCTTCACCGCCGTAGTTCCTCCTTAACTTTTATGCGCTATACTGTGGCTATCCATGCCAGCCGCTCCACGTCAGATTGGATTGCAGAAAAAATGTGGCAGTTCCAAGTGGTTCGCATGTTGTCCGGCATAAAATCCGATAGAGAACCCTTGAGCCTTTATTTTAAAGGAGGTTTGCGGCAAAGCAAAAGCAAAATGTTACAGTCGTAAAAGTAAAACTGTCCATTATCAGCGGCTGGACAAATTTGGACCCCATTGCTAGCTAGCTTGGTTGCGAACATGCCAATACGCATTAGTGAGCTTCTTACAAATAATGGAGAGCCATCCCATCATTGAGAAGTTATAATGTTCTTTTTGTTGTAGTAAAATTTCTCGACAATTAGTGTCAATCGATCTTGCAAAACGGCGAAAATTCGTTCAAAAAATGATATTCAGGTCACTGGTAGAAATATCTCCAGAAAAACATTGCTGGGGTTTCTTGTTATGAGGAACCCATTGGTAATAGCAGCGTTTTCCAAAAATGCGCAGCAACTTTGGAATAGCAAAAATTCAGAGTGGACCTATAATTATGAAACGCAGTGTATATAATTCGCTATGTATTTCTGTGCGCGTGTGTGTCTGTGTGTGTGTCTGTTTGTCACGAAATTCTTAGCTCGCCGCTCAGGAACAGCGAGGCGTCACTTTTAGGATATGTTGTAGAGGGCGGGACGGGAGCATGTTTGGTGGGTGAAAGAAAGTGATAACTGCTGATAAGATCTGATAAAGAGCATTAGAACGCATAAGTCACGAAATGCATGGCGCGCGGCCCAGCAGTAGTGAGGCGCTGTCTTGCGACTATTATGTAGCAGGTGGGTTGGGAACATATGGGGACTGAAAATGATAACTGCTGATAAAATCTGATAAGGGGCATCAGAACGCATACATCACGAAATGCATGGCGCGCGGCCCAGCAGTAGTGAGCCGCTGTCTTCCAAAGATGATGTAACGGGTGGGCTGGGAGCATATTTGTTGGGGGGACTGAAAGTGATAACTGCTGATAGAGGCTGATAAGAAGCGTTGGAAAGAAAATGTCACGATGTCGTTAGCAGCAGACTGACGCATTGTTTCGCAGACATCATCTAGGAGGCGAAACGAGAACACATTCGATCGGGACCAGAAAATGATAGTAGCCGATAGGGGCTGATAAGGAGCGTTAGAGGGCAGATGTCACTGAAGTTCTTACCAGGATGTGCGATAAGAAATTAGCTCATTTCTTAGCGACTTCCTCATGATCTATTCGACCGCTAATCAGACCTGAATGGTCTGTGTCTGTGGAATTACGTTTAATATTGGCATTTCCATCTCATCACAGGCACAGTAGCTTATTCGACCGCTTTACCATCCCAACATTCCAAGCGTGGTAGATGTTTACGCTGAGGGCCGATAATAAGCGGCCCAAGTAATTGCATCAGTTATTCAGAGGTCATTCAGCTGCTAGATTAGGTTAGTCTAGAAAAAATGATAGACGCTAATTGATATTGACGAACTGCAAGAAATAAAAGCTTGATCATCTTTTTTTTAAATACTACAAGTCAAAATCCATATGTGCTACTCAATACAAGCCCGGCTGTACTCGCTGGCATGCGCGCGGTAGCGAGCGGAGCAAAACTGGTCCCCAATGGTCAGCTCGACTAAAGTGCAGAGCTTTCATCTCTTCGAGTTTTATCTTTATCAAAAACTTATTGATCAAAAATGTAACAATTATCATGATCACCAATACGCATCCGTTTTCTAGGGAAGCTTTGGATGCTCATCTCGCACAGTGAGTGAAACTAGCAGTTAGTAAATTGGGCAATGTCGTTTTTTGGGGTGGTTTCTGACTTTTTTCTCTCGCCTCTGTTAGTTCATGGCACTGTCAAGGCTGTATCCCGATAGAGTAATGTCAGGGTTATATGGTGGATCGGTTATAGTGGTCCGTCCGATCTTCCTAAAAAAAAGTGGGGTGTTATCTTTGCAGTGTGAGCTAGGGCGTTCAATTGGAGAAATGAGATTTTACAAGGTATAGGAAGCTTTTCTTGCACTACTGCGACCTCCCAGGAGCTGTTCCACGATGGCATTCGCAATGCCTGTCGGTATAAACAGAGCGGTTATGAAAACGAGATAACCACTCTATCTAGGAAATCAAGAGTCACATTCTCCAAATATAGAGTGTGGGATTAGGTCAAGTTGGTGAGTCCTGGCTGCGAGGTAGCCACCAGGTGTGCTGCGTGTTACATTCGCAGTGGACCCATGACTCATCCCCACTGGTGCACGACTAGGGAAACTCCCGTCTATGCAAGCAAGAGCAGATTTCCGCAGATGGTCAGACGTGCTTCTGTGTCATGGTCGGTCGGTGCATGCCGTTTCCATCCGGGCTCCATTCTGCTGCACCATTTCCCTTCAGATGGCGAGCGATGGTGCATTGACTGTGCCTAAGTGTGTGCACTGGACATAGCGGCCTGGACGTAGCGGCCGGATGTATTTCCAACCCATGGCGCAAGGGGTCCTCATCGAAACTGAGTGGAGGCCCTGGGTGAAGTTGGTTTTCACAGCTTGCATCGCCTTTGCCATTGCGACTGAAGCACTAGCTCAGTGCCCCCGATCAGTAGCAGAGACTCAGCCTAGCACAGCGCTGATCCTCACCACTGCCTTCCTTGCAAAGCAGGGTCAACCGTCCGTTCGAACTGTTCGAACGAGGGGGTCGCATTTTGGTCACGGGCTGAGGAAGGGGGTCGCATTACTGGTTTTGGGAGGAGGGGGTCGCGTGAAAAATTTGCCGTTCCGTTTCAGCGCATGTATATACCCCCCTTAGCGAGTGAGGCAGTGAAAATACAGGTAAATCAGGTGAAATTGGGAAAATTTTGCGGTTTCATGGGCAGTATATACCCACCCGCTCGACGGCCTTTTTGTGGAAAAAGTGGCGGGGATTTGGGTGTCGATTGATCTCAGAATTAAATACTATAGAGACAGTGGTGGTGGTTGAGGCGAGGAAGGGGGGGGGTTGCAATCGTCGCGGTTGGATCCTGCGGAGGGGTCGCAACTGAACCCCTCGACAGGGGGGGGGGTCGCAAAAATTCCGAAAATGTTTGAACGTGACGGTTGACCCTGTTGCAAAGGCGTCCATTTGAGTATCGTAGACCATAATCGTTCATTATTGTCAGTGGTCTATTTATATTTCAGCTCCTAGTTAGTATTCCCGATGCGGGTTGACCTTCCAAAATCTCCTGGCTGATGGTCTCGATGCACTCTCTAACCTATTAACCATGTATTTCGCACTGACACTGATTTGAATTGAAGGAATTCGAATTTAAACAAAATTCGGACAGGAGTTATGGGACATATGAGTCATATGGACATATGGTACAGAAACAGTGAGAGTCCGTATCGTTCGTGTAGTGACTCTCGTCACTTTAACCTAGGTTCGCGAGGGCATGAGATCCAGCGTGGGGATAAGAGAATGGGAGAGTGGCGACAGTCAAAGTGTGTGAAAGAGAAAGACTCTCGACACTTCTCCACAATTCAAAACAAGTACGGTGCTCGCCGTAAAAAACGTCAAAAACACGCAAAAAACGCGATTTCGCGTTTTTTTCGTTGTTTCGTTATAACTCGGTTCAAAATTGAGATTTTTGAAATCTGAAGACGGCATTGAACTCAGCTCGTTAAGTTCTATAAGATGGCGCCCTAACTTGCCCTAGAGGCACTATCCTGGATTGCGCCATGCACTCGACTTTCATCTCAGAAGCTCATCTCATGTAGTTGCCTGCGTGTAGTGTGTATATGATAATGATAATAAGAACTGGCTGCTACATGGAGAGACGGGTCTCACAAGTTGCCCCAGAATGCGCCAGGCACTCTACCTTGGCCACTGCATTGGATGAGATTTTTTCCAGATCTTAGGATCTCTATAACAATTTGAAATGCTGAGTGACTAAATTTATAGGCCCTGCACTCAATGCTCCCTTCTGTCATGTTCAAATTTAAATCATAGATCAGTTTCAGTGGGGTAACTAAAGGTATTTCGTGAGGAAACCCAATATTTGAGGTAATGTTTCTTGGAAATCTGAGAAGTTAGCGACAAAATCTCTTCACCATTGTAGAGTACCCTCTCTTCTATGTAGAAAAAAGATGAAATAGTTGATCGTAGATGAGTGCTCCTTCTGTTGTGTGGCCTTAGACAGCCTTCTGCGTCATGCTCTACTAGTGAGATTAGATTTCCTATAGCCTTTCAGACGCGGTTACGAAGCTGATATGCACACTGTTCGATTCCGCTGGAAAAATGCTGTCGAACGATATACAACTCACTTCGTGGAGAACACCTGTTTGTGTTGGAAAAAGATGATATATTCGGGCCTAAGCGAGTGCTCCTCCCCTGATTTGGCCTCAAACATCGCTCTCCGTCATGCTCTGATATAAAAACCAGATTTTTTGGTCTTCCAGATGACTCTACAGAGCTGAGGTGTACACCATTCGATTCCCCATGCAAAATGCTATCGAATGATATATTTCCGGCGTTTTCGGCCCTCTCCTTTATGGCCGATCACCTTCCTCGGCCATGGCAACCCACGTGGAAATCACGTGCGCGGCGCGTGAGAGCTGGCGTGAGCGCCGCTGGCCTTTCTCGACAGCTAGCGGGCAGCCCGATCGATACACCACCATGCGTGTCCA
>KZ345189.1:186420-198453 GCA_002352805.1 Teladorsagia circumcincta
AATAATAATAATAATAATAATAATAATAATAATAATAATAACTAATTTGGATTGCATACTGGACAGAATTCATCAATAATTTTGATAATTAACATTAAATATGTGTTTCCATGCCAACTATCAGAATTGCTGGTGAATTCTATGGAATGAAAGTAAGCCGAACAATTCGGTAACTTTTCCCCTAACACAACGAATTTCAAAATTCTGGCGATTTTTGTTTAATAACTACGAAAAGGCCTCAGCTTTTTTTTCAATGAAATCTGCATTTCTATAGTCCCATCCGGCAGCTGACAAGCCGCTACTCAATAAGAATTACCCAGTAAATCCGTGCCAATAAAATTTTATTGTATGTCCCCGCTTATTTGTGCGGCACATTGCCGCCAACTTGTGCCCTTTGAACGGCCATCAGCGGCCATTCCATCCATAAAATCACCCCCTCAGACGTCTCCGAGAATCGCTCGCTCGCTCGTCATCAATTTCTCTTTTGCAGGAACTGGACGTGTCATTCAATCCGCTCGAATGCGCTTGCCCTCTGTGGGAGTTCATCGGATGGGCTGAGAGTTTGGCGCTGTTCCAGGAGGATTCGTTGCCCTGCCAACGACCGAAAAGTCTGCGGAGAAGCATCACAGCTACTGAACAGGTCCGTATATCACGTTCTGATGCCCGATGGGCTATTTGTTTCGGCCCTTGTGCACCCTAATAGATGTGTGTTCGAACGGCGCTACGATGTTCATCCGCTCGTATGTCATCTTATTAAGGGGTTAATCGCTGATGTGTTTCGATGTGGACGATTCATTAACCCGCACCATTAGGCAAATGAGCATCGATGAGGGCCAATATATGGATACACAACATCCACTCCATTTGTAAGCCTTAATTTCAAAGCCCTTGAAGGGCTGAAGGGAATGTTTCGGGATTCACTGTGGTCAGATGGATCCATTTCGTCCATCTGAGAATCGCTAGCCTTCCGTTTTCTAAGTAAGGGGAGGACACCGGAAAACGGAAGGTTCTTCCTCCATTTCTTGACCTGGAAATTTTGAAAAATCCCCTGCGATTTCCATGTAAGGTGTCCAGGTTTTTATGCTGTTCACCTGAATTCGTATGTCTTCTCCTTACAAAAGTCTATTTTCAGATGATCTGCGGTCCTGAAGTGGTAGGATCGCCATTTGTGGACCAAATGACTATCTCTCTAGGTGAATCCCATCGAATGTGCTGTCTCATCTCCGCCCATCCGAAACCATTCATGTGGTGGGAACACGAGCAGAAGAACATCACGCAGGTCAGTCCTAAGTCTAAGATTTCCTGAGAATAAATCTCTGAGGGTAGGCCGTTCATGCAAATGCACTCTAGCTTGAATGGGGTGATAGCGGAAATGAGGGTTAGAATTTCCATGTTTGCACATTGCAAGCCGAGACTGGCGCCAGCTACGCGTGAAACATGTGCTCTGGCGCTCGGGACTTGCCAAGTGCCTTCATCGGGATGGGGATAGAGAAGCTGAAAATTCCTAGGATTTCCAGAGTTTCTTCATCAGTCATCGCTCCGAAGGGATATTGTGCGAAGCTAGGGCCTCAGGATGCTTACATGAAATAAATACGTAAATAAACAAATAAATGCAAAAATAATTACAATACACATACAGGCCAGGCGAGATTCCCAGAAAAGCCCAAATCACCAATACAAAAAAGCAGCGATCGCCAGGGAAAGCAATGTTCTGAGCATGAGAGCATGGACTTTCATGGTGCAGAAATATGCAATTCTGGGGCGTGTGCGGCAAGGCCTAACTCGGAGATGGGTCACCAAAACTCTGCATCTCTGAGCGCTTTCCCTATTGTTCACCATGAAAGTTTTGGGAACCCATACCCGAGTTGGGCCCTGCTGCACCTGACCCCTGGGGTACTTCCGCCTGTGATGTGTAGATGTCTCACGATGGTCTTTTCCTTTTACTTTTAACCATGAGCTCTATTTTTTTCGTTCATTTTCTCAGCAAAAATATCATCTCCCTTCAATAACCCATATCTACAAAGTCCTGAGAACCTCTACTACATATTGAGCTGAATAAAGTGCTTCAGAGGCATTCTTCGCGATCGAACGAGGGAGATAACAGGGGTTCAGATATGGACCTTTACCATAGGGTAAGTGAATCTCAGGAAGAAAGAGACCATCAATGGGGTCTCCAATTTTCATTGGGAGCATAAACGTCTGGGAGGGGAACTCTTAAGCGTGTTTTACCCAAAAAGTGGCTCGTTGACAGGAAAGGAGGGGTGAGGAGGGGAGGGTAGGTGTTGAGCTTCTCCCAACCACCCAACCCCAAAACAAGAACGAGGCGGGCACCCGGAAATTCATTCTGTTTACTAGCCACTTGTAAATCCTTACAATATCGAAAAAAGCGAAAAACTTGTAAATTAAAAATAATAGAATCTTACTCGACATTCTGCGCCATCGTTCCATGTGCTCAAAAAGGTTTGCAAGGACTGGGCGTCAATCTCCCCAGCGTCAATTTGAGCTGTCAGAGTACGCTACAGTTGTAGGTTTCCAATACAAAAACATGAATAAAGCTGAGAAAAACGTATACATAGAGCCAGAAGAAGATCAGTATGCTACGTGGTGGCCTATTTCCAATTTCAAGGGTAATTATTTCCAATTATTCAGAGTGTGTCTCAGAGAAGGTTATCGGAATCGGGCCAAATCGAGTTCTGCATCGAAATCCAATCCATAGACGTTGCAGATCTTGGTGTATACAGATGCTATGCTCTTCTTGAAGGTGATTCTTGTCATTTCGTGAAAAGAATTCCTGATAAAGAATGAGGTGCAAAGGCAGAAAAGTGGGTAAATCTCTGAATTCATCGACGGAGGTGATGAAACCTTCTCGATTCTTTCCAACAAGGAAAGGATACCAGGTCGAAGTGGCAATTTCTAACGAGAAACACCACCAGATGTGTTTTGGAAGCTGACCTTAAATCTGCCTTTCAAGTCTCCGAATCGATCCTCCGCTACGTAGTTATGAAGCGAAATAGTGCACTAGCAGCAGCTCGTGCCGACGGGCAAGAGGTCGTGAGATCAATTTTTGGCGAGTTCTCACTTTTGCTTTTCTCGAGACCATCGTTGAAGGGGCTGTTACCCACGCTGAGCATCAAGGACTGCCTATATTACAAGTTGAACTGACTGACTGCCCACATTTTTGACTTCAGGTCAAAATTTTGTATTTGGACCAAAAGTTGTTGAAAGGGGTAGTTTGACGCGCTGAACACTAATATCACTCCGCTTTAAAGGGCGGACTCGAGATCAGCGTCTAAAGGCTCATCTAGCGGTGTGTGTCTGGTAATAAATGGCCACTTCGACTCGGTATCCCTCCCTTGTGAGACCGCTAATCCGTTTCATGCTGCCTTTCTCACATGTCTTCTATCCTAGTATTATATGCACCAATTGATGCTTTGCCCTGAGGCAATTTTCCTATTAGACTGAAATTAAAGCAATTAGTCCAAAGTGGTTCCAGATCCTCTCCAGTAATCTCGATTCATCGTTTAGATGTCGTTACTTCGAAGGAATTCCATGTGAACAGGGTCCAGGAGCCGTTGGTACTGAGATCGCCCCCGAACATCCTTTTCTATTGCCAATTTAGCTTCGGATTGTTTATTTTTGTGAGTTTCACTTCTTTGTCTCAATTGTTGCACGCAGAAGTCCTTGACAAGCAGGGTCAACGAGGAGGATCGTATACGTATTTGGGGTTCGTGAAGGCCAAAAGGTGGAGCGGGTCCTATTTTGTTAAAGTTGGAGAGGTGTGCCGACGAGAGGACGTGTTGAACGGGATTTCACGAAATCATGCGGGAGAATCGGAAAGTGAGCATCCAGTAGAATTTCTAGCTTCTTTACTCCCACATCTATCCCCCATGAGGGCTGTTTTGGAAGGAAAAAGTGAGCGGAGTGGGTGGGAAGGGGTTGTATGTGTCGGGAGACTTCCCTAGGCTGACGCTGGAGGTGAGAGGTCGTGTCGAAGCTCCATAAGAGGGGAGGGAGTTGGTCGAATTTCTGGAATTGAAACAACGGGCGCGTGACCCTGCTTTCAAGTCATGCTTCGTGCTTCTTGGCCTGAGTAATCAGTTGCTTGACATGCTTCTCATGGGTAGCGGTACCCAGGCGCTCTCGTTCGCCCCGATATATCACTTTCTCCCAAATCCTTCTCTTCAAGGCCTATCAAATACCTAATTTAAGTTTGTAAACGCGCGAAGGAGGTTTGAAGGTGACAGTAAAGGAAGTCACTGCGCGACGTGAGGCCGCTTGCAGTCCAAAGTAGGAGACTGACTTGGACATTGGTGTCCTGCGCTCCGTGTCCTGTCTGTGTGGTATTCCAGCAGCTGGAACAAGATTCTTTCTGCTACAAGGATGCATGCACTTGTTGGTGTTATACGAAGAAAACGCAGCATCCAGCCAGGCGCGGAATTCGAGCTGCAAGCGGCGCGACGTTGCTGATTGACTTTTTGCAACAGGGTCTAGTTCCAAGCAGATTTGCGAAACCCTGAGCACTGCATTTGTTACTAATACCCTGCCAGTAAATTTTCCTGAAATTTCCTGCTATCTGTATTCAGGGATTCCTGTAATTCTAAAGCAACGGTCCCAGCAGGGTCGAATAGGCGTGGCTGACAAAAGTCGTGCCCCTCTCGCCAGACGTGGAGATTCGTTCACGATCACGAGTTGCATCGTTAATCGACTTCAAATAGTCCCTGTGGTTCCAAAAAGATCGAAAATGCCTCCGCAGGAGTGGATATATCGATCACATGATCTCCATGGCCGACAAGAGGTGGTGCGACCCTTTTTGGCCACGCCCACTTCGACCGTGCAGGGGCTGCTGCTTTAAAGCTTCCGACCCCCAACACGATTTTCGCTGATTTTCACTATTCTTCTCATGGTTTATTCTTTTTATTGCTCCTCTTGACTTTATTTTCCACGGCAGTTGAAGCAACAGTCTCAGCCAGGGTCGAAGTGGGCGTGGCGTGCAGGAGCGCCCCTCCTCTTTCCAGCCGTGGAGACTCGTTCACGACTGCGATTTGCATCGTGAATCGACTTTTGCTATCGTTTTGGGACCACAGAGACTATTTGAAGTCGATTCACAATGCAAATCGTGATCGTGAACGAATTTCCACAGCTGGCAAGAGGAGGCGCGCTCCTGTACGCACTGCCCACTTCGACCCTGCTGAGACTGTTGCTTTTAGTGTGTTTCATGCAGTTAATGAGGATACCGTATCCCAAATGCTTTTCCTCTGGAAGTTCAACCTCCAAGAATTGTCCGTGCTCAATCTCAACTCGTACGTTATAGTTACAGGCGTTTTGCTGTGCGACCTGTTGTATTCTGAAACGCGGTAGACCGAAAACTGGACCGAAGAAGGACAGCCATTGCCATACGGTAAGGCTAGATGTGCTTATAGGATCTTTTCAATAGATGGTTTACGGGTTACTTGAACTTTCCTATGTGGTCCTGCCACAAATGGCTAGAGCTCAGACGATTAGAAAACGGGTGGAAGCTCTAGGACTAAGCCTTAGAGAGGGGAGGGATCCGCTAGAGAGCGCAGGCGGGAGCAACAAATTGAGGGGTTTCAAATGACCGACTTCAAGTAGTTCGTCGACCCTCAATAGATCGACCACAGTAGCGAGGCATTTTTGCTTCATCCATGAGTCTTAACAGAGCCAAGTGGGTGTGGCTGGCACCGCGCATCATAGCAGATGGCTATTCGGAACCCGTATGGGAATTTGAAGTTCAGTGGCTTTTTAGCTCGATCCACCCTAGTCAACCGGTCCTTAGATGACATGAGACCTGCAGATCTTACAATTGTCCTTTCTAGAGTATTGCCTTCGTTCTGAGCTCGCCTGTCAGAAGAGATTTGGGATCTGAAGGTGCTAATATGGGTTAAATATCGAAAAGGAATTCGGAGCACAACCCAGATGACTACTCTCATCTTACCGCTGAAACAAACCTATTATGGATATTTTTCGGATCGAATCTTCCCACTTTCGGAGCTCTGAGGACGATTAATCTGTGTAGCAAAAAGAAACTCATAAAATATGCATAACAAATATAAATGAGAAGTTAAACTATCAAATATGAAATCGAAGTGAAAGTAGACAAAAACGGCAAAGCTCTCGAGCATAAGAAAGATTGGAAAATAGGAATGGGAATTGGAGGGAAGGGCTGGGGGGGGGAGGAGCGGAGAGAGGAAATGGATCGTTCACCTATTTATTTGAACAGATCGCTTTTCTCTTTAGATAGTCACATGATTTTTAAGAATTTGAGAGCACTGACTACACCCTTACTGAAATTACCTGCATTGCATTGCGCCGTGCATTCATTACCTTCCAAATATGTAGTTATGTGATTGCGCATCTGCACTATACAACGACCTTCCCTTAGCAATACTTTATCAGATGGTAATTTTAATAAGATGAATCGAGTTTTAGCTATTCGATGGGAAAATTGCTCGGTTTGTCAGAGCAGGCCCTTGGGCTTGAGGCAGAACGTCTATGTCCACTGCATTAGCTCTCACCCAAAATGCATCATGGTGTTCATTAATTACCTAGCTTATTTATTCAGTTATTTACTTATTTATTTGTTCATCATCACTGGAGCATTTTCAGGTTGTCCACATAATGGAGGACAAGAACCATAGTGTCGAGACGACAGCCACCCCGTCCTGCTGTAGCCATGAGCACTGTCACACGCCAGAAGATTACTGTACGGCCGACTTCCAGGGCGTCGACAACGACTGTTTGGCGCCGGCGTACTCGTACGTCGAAGCACGTCGATGTCTTCAACCGTCACCACCTCCCGACGACGTCACCCAGCGGCGGATCTCCTTATGGCGGCATCGCATCGCTGCCATGCCAGCACCGTTGGCGCAGTTCGACAAGGAAACCAATATCATGGGTATCGTGCACACTTCTGTCTAGCGCTGGAATTCCTCACCCGAGGTATCGGCGATTTCACTTCAGTCAGCTCAACAAGTCGACGTTGGCTTCTTGCCAATATTTAACACGGAGGAAGTGATTGATGTAGTTTTGATAACCTGTTTTCTGCGTATAAGGTCGAAGTCAGATTCTGCGAATCGAACCGTTCGTTGTACGCGACGCGACCGCGGACGCTAGCGAATCGCTAGTAGCAAATTGCTCGATTCGTCAAGTCTGAAATCGGCCTAAGAAGTATTCTCTGCTGCTCCAACCGTGCGCAGAGCTGCGCTAGATCTTCCATCCAAAAATCGATAATTCCATCAAACACAGCTACCGCGACGCGCAACGCAACGCACTCTTTGCATTCTATAGAACAGAGAATTTCGCCTTATATCATACCTACCAATCAGGGATAAGAGCGCGATTCAACGTTCCATAATTCCGTCTGTAAGGAAAAATAGTGCAATTCGTGAACCGGCAGAGTCATCATAGCTCCCTACAGTCCCACCAACCTTTCGGCAATCCGATTACTAGATTCCTTCCCGATTTTCCACTCAGCTCAACTTTTCGCTCTTTTCTTTCCACAGGACTTTCCGTACAATTTCGCTCCGCGTTTTTCACGTGTACTGTGCCTTTCTGTTTACAATTGCGAGAAAAATGTAATTTTATTACATTTTGATCATCCATGTACCCTTACGAATAAATACAATACATCACTTCAGAGAAAAAATCATGTATCACAGTTCCATAATCGAAGAATTAAAAAAGAAACTATTTACACAAATGACTAGTCAATGGAGTTTCTGGGTAAAGTCTAGCAGTATCTTCGCCAACCAGCTGCACACTTACTATCACAGAAAGAACTTTGACAACGACGAGAAAAAAGCGAACACCAAACCCTCTACGTGCACAAATCTTCGGAACT
Organism: Teladorsagia circumcincta; assembly: GCA_002352805.1. Lineage (NCBI taxonomy): Eukaryota > Metazoa > Nematoda > Chromadorea > Rhabditida > Trichostrongylidae > Teladorsagia > Teladorsagia circumcincta. The sequence continues at coordinate 194,279 of KZ345189.1, forward strand.
AAAATGAGGTTAGATAAATAGAATATCAGGGTATGGTCATTAAAGAAAAACCTAAAAGGCGGGAATGTTTTCACACCACCTAAGGGAAGTTATAGTAATTTTCTTCACCCCACAATGCTGGTTCTACTAGTTTGGAAGAACGACAGTGACATTTCACAGCCAATAAAACCGTCAATGTCGGGACTCTAACGGAAGAAACTGAAATGAGCTATCAATCCCGAACTGGGCAGGATACGATAGAAAACCCAACGCATACTAGCCCAGATCTAAAGCGAATTATTGACCGACCATTCAAGGCACAGCTGTCACTCCAGGGGCGATCGTTCACTAGTTCGCGAAATGTTATCGGCACTAGGCGAATTGGCACCATGTGAGTTCAACATGGGAGAGTTGGCACCACGGGAACTTGAAGGCGGTGACGATGTCGAGGTTCTGAGAATGAGGCGAGCCAAATGAGAATGGCCAACACTTGACAGTAATTCCACCACGTCTGGCCATTCGCGTTGACTGGCTTGAGCGTACATAAACTGTGTCTAAAGAAGATGAGACTTATAGAATAGCTTTTCCAGTAGTATCAAGACTTAATCGATAGAACCATAGAGAAAAGTAAAAAAAAGGTAAAGTAGATAACACCGAAAAAAAATCACGACCTAATAGGAACTGAGCCTCACTTCCAAGGCTTCGAAGCAGTCATGCCACTTCTTTCACACAATATCTACTCACTATTTCGGAAAACGAGAAGAGTGCCGAATGCAGACCATACACCAAAAGTAACGACGGCACGAAAAAAGGCCCTTGTGGTGTGTGGTCCGCACAAAGAGTATGGCTTCGAACTAACACATCAAACACCAAAATTCGACAAACGTCTGTAATCTTACTTTTTGGTCGAAAGATAAATGAGTTATCCATTTGCTGAGCACATCTTCCGAATCTTCTAAACCCATCTGAAAGTGATACCTTGTCACAAGAAAATAGAAGGAAACCTGAATTTCGAAACTTTAACACGCTGGCGACCGCGCTTTCAATGCCTGGCGTGTGGGACCGCACGCTTTTTGCTGGTTGCGAGAGTGTGGTAGTAGATATTACCAGTGCTTTCCTCAAAAACTCATAACTTAACAACCACACTCATTTCCACGCAAAACACATTCTATACTATCGTCTCTGTATAAAGTATACATTAAGTTAAGAAGTTATCAAGAAAATCAAAAGGCAAGTGAAAAAATCAAATTACAAGACTGTGGTATGACATCATGTCACACGGTCCCACGATGCCGAAAGAGTGTGGTATAGCATCATACCACACGGTCGTCAACGTGTTAAGAGCCGCGAAAATAAATTCTTCAAACTAACTTTAGCGTATATAATACTCTTGTTCCACTGCCGCTGTGACTGAAGGTATTTGCAAGCATCTCCTCCAGCTTTCACTAGGAAGAGCAATTCAACACCATCTGAACACATCTTCGTCACTAAGGGCAGTAGGTCTTTTTGCACGAATCAACAGAGGTTTCACGAAAAGTGACTGATAAATGTACAAAAAACCTCGCTTCAGAAAACTTTAAACCGCAACATAGACCAGACCAGATACAATAGAACAGACAGAATAGAACAGACATAGATCAGCTTCAACATGGAATGACATACCTTCAATCATGTCGGAAGCAATAAGATTTGTAGCGATCAATTTGATCAGTGACCGGGCTTGTTCACATTCCTAAAATGCAGCTTACGATTTGCACAATTATTTGCATCAATTGAGTTGAACCTATGAAAATTTAACGAACTTGTAGGTATTCAAAAACGGTTGGTGAAAAATAGAACAAAAACAGGAATGCCTGAACTCCTTACCTGACTAGATACCAGAAGGGCAGCTTTCATGCTGGCATGGCGTAAATCAGTGGAACCAATCAAGCGATCTACAGCTCGCTCCTGCAATTCATACTTTGCAGTTTGCCGTAAAATTGAAGCAATCGTTAACCTATCAGTTAGATCCGATTCTATTGAATAATACCTTCGCCTTCCCACCAGCCACCACAGCCCTTTCTACCAGTCGGCTTTCTTCGACATTTGCAGCCCCGCATGCAGCGCATGTCACACGTAGTTCTCGTTCCTGAATTAACCTATAGAAATTCATCAAAACGAATAGAAATCTAAATAATGCATGAGCTAGTTGGAAATAATTCAATATAAATTGGGCCGTGCTAAATAATCGCTTAAGAAGATTTCGAAAATAAGATATATGAATAGCACGAATACGATCGACATCCTTGCAGCTGAAAATTTCCTCACCCGGAAAGAGGAGCTAGGCCAAAACATTTGTAAGTCTGGTGCAAGTTGCAGCTCATCATCCGTTGAGAGCGATGAGCACGAGATAGCGAGCAGATTGTAGACGGCGACGTCACCAACGAACCGACTCCACAACATTTGGTTCTTCAGTCCTGACAGATCTACCACATCTCCCGATCCCGCTGTGGAGACTGAAGAGACCTGTGAAAAAACCAAGCACCGTTTAGCGGTAAACCACTTCACAAACATTTCAGGACAGTAGAAATATAGTTATTTGAAGATGTCAAAGCTCAGCTTACCTTTTTCTGCACAACTTTGGAGAGCGCTTCGTTCTCACTCGCCGAAAGGTCGAATTCGTTTTTGAGATTAGCAACTTTCTTGGAGTTCAGGAGTAATGGAATGTCTGAGGTAGAGACAGTGAGAATCACTCCAAGGAATAAAAGAATGAAAGATTATAAGAAAAGAAACGACCGCGCAGCGGCTCAATCAACCATAAACAAAAATCAAGAAGCAAGACAGTTGGACAGAACAATACTGCAGCTAGGCTCAAAAGCCGACGCTCAGAGAAACTCAAGAGTTGCCTTAGGCATGGCCGAAAATTCGAGCCGATGCTTTATTAATTTGATAAAAGACCCACCTTTCTCTAGCATCGGCGAGTTCTTTGCAGACCCAGGAGCGTAGCGCAGTACATTGTCATTCGTGAGAAGTAATGGCGACACACCACATAAGTCCATGTCCAAAGCAGATCGCGTTGAGTCCAGTGTCACCTGATGCTGTCGTGTCAAAGCCTCCGTATCCCACAGTGACAACTCCCTACAAAACACTTCCCGTATACTTCGGTATGAAACGTATTTTGTCGACAATTGTTGGGAAAAAGAAAGAATAAAATAGGATAAGTTATAAAATGGACTGTAGGTGTATGATAACGAACCGTTGATGCAGAACAGCAAGTGTGTGGTCTCCAGCTAGGCGAGAAAATGTCATCCGGACTACAGGAAACCGAGACGCACGAACGTGACGCGACTGACGACGGCCAAGATCCCAGATCTAATAACACATGCGTGAAGTATGCAGTTCTGCTTATATGAGCCGTAAAAACGAAGCAATCTACTCACTACTACTCGCCCTTCTGCATCTCCCATCGCCAGCATATCATCTTTCCATGCCATCGTTCGTATCGACCAACCGCCGCTTTTCCACTGCAATAATGTTGTATTTCTTGGCACAGATCAGATTCAACTTATACCCTTCCCAGAAAAAAGCGAGCTTACCTTTCTAGGTGAAAGCTCATCTCTGAAAGAGCTCTCCCAGTGGTACCCCAACATAAGATAAAGCTTTATTGCACACGAAAACACACACAAACCTACCAATACTTGACCTAATGTAGATGCTACCGTGTGTGGGTCGTTTGCGACAAAATACTGTAAAGTTTTCGCAAGAACACTACTTGTTAGTAGAAGCGTTATCCATTCCGAAAAAGAAACAACTCAAACCTATCGTTCATACCTGGGTGTTCACCTCTTTGCCATCTTTCACATGAAGTCCTTTGACAACGACATGATAGAGGCGATTATCTAGGAAAAGTGCGCTTCAGAAAGGTTTGGACCAATAGCAATCAGAGGAAATGATAAAAACAGAACAATGTAAATCAGAACAGTGAAATAAGATGATGTAAAATGAAAATGAAGTGATGGTGAAGTTTAGCAGTATTGGAAGATAGCAAACAACCATGAACTACAGAAGGCTGAATAAAGGATAAAGCATTTGCCGTTGATCAATCCCTTTGGGGATGCGGCACGCGTTCTACTTCCATTTGTACATTCGCAGTGGCGCTTGAACGCGATGTGGCCTATACAATGACTTGCGGGGGCCAGCCGATGTACAAGTCAGTG
>KZ345189.1:198553-243028 GCA_002352805.1 Teladorsagia circumcincta
CAGTGTTTTTCTCCTCCCAGACAGATCTGGTCCCAATTAATCGTTCCCGGAGGGATGGAAGGCTTGGTTGGCCCGGGCGACTCACGACCCAGGATTTGATCCCCGGACCGCTCGCGTGGTGAGTGTGCCACTTGCCACTACACCAGTTCCGCTCCCAGAAGGCTAAATACGAAACAAAAAAGCAAATAGCTAAAATCTCACCTGAATCCAGCACTACCAGATTTTCTCGGTATACACTCAATCCGCCATCTTCGATTGTTTTTATGCCATGATGTTTACATGACCACGCCTTAACGGAACAGCTTTCAAAACACTGAAGCGTAGCATGCGCCGTTTCATTACTGTATTTACTCATATATCGAGAAAAACTGCTCAGAAATATGATTCGAAAACTCTAGAACTATCCCATGGGAACCCGCCCAGTATCTCCTTCATATAACATGGAAGAAAAACAGAAAGAGACAGAGAACGATTATCGGAATCTCACCATATCGACAATCAGAGGACATGTTTTACTCATCCTTCGCAGAAGGCGGAAACCTTTGAGATCCCAGATTTCCAGAGGCTCACGTTGAAAAGCTAACGCTAAGTAACATCTGGAATATGTGGATGTTTTCCGCGCAGAATACCGCAAAATTTTCTGAGTTACTGGACTATTTCGGAAAGAAAACCTACTGATAAAATGAAACTCGCAAAAGTGTGACAGGGGACTCATCAGCCTCTGGACGTATTCGGCGTTTCACGCCTGAAACCATTAAATAGAAAACGCTTTGACTTATTTTATACCCTCAAACAGACACTGAGCTTACCTGTTCTGATATCCGTGGCGAAAATGTCGTTTCTTACAACTTGAGCCGTACTCAGGGAATGATTGTAACCTGCTGTGAGTACAATGTAAGTGCCTCCCCATTCTAGAGATCTGGAACACGTGCAATAGCCATACTAAACTATGACTGTGAAGTAACTATGACAAACTAAACTATGACATTCTGAGATACCAAATAAGCCACTTACTTGATTGGTGACGACTGCACGGTAAATTCACGAACTACATCACAACTAAATACATCGACTATGTGCAAAATGCCAGAATGGGATCCCACCGCCACAAGATGGGCCGACCCGAACGATGCTTTATCTAAAAAAAAAGATTATTAACTTCCAGGAAGCTATGACAACGAGATAGTGGGAGCTCACCCATGGAATCGTCTCCCTCTTTCCCTAAGTCATCTATTGGTCGCATTCTTAGGCACGACACTCCCGATGACAACGCATCCAAAAAGCCCGTTTGCTGGATACTGAAATGACATGCGTTAATGAAATTTGATTAAACGCTGCCGTGATGGCTGCAAACTGTTATCAAAAAAGTTTTCCTTTTCATCTAGCGCTATTGCTCATCGGACTTTCCCTAGATTTCTATTGTAAATTACGCTAAAATGTCGAAAATCAACATACTAGCCGCGATGAGCAAATGAACAAAACAAAAACAAATAATGATGTAAAACAATACGATACAAGGCCAAGAAAGTCACCGATAACAGAACTGTAGCGCTAGAACTCACCCGAGCCTTCCTAGAGGAGTTGTGTTGAGCGTTCTTGTAAATAACAGATTATCATCAATGTATGATCCTCGATATTCGAGCACATTTGACTCTTCAGAGGTCTGAGACAATGATGAAGATCAGTAAAGGTCCGGCCAAGTGAAAACAATTCAAAAAGCTTTTCTGGATGAAAATCGCTATAAAACCATACCAACTGCCAAAGGACGAGTCTTCCGCTACTGAACAGAACTACTATGGAATTCTGAGTTACTGGACAGAGCGCTGCCCCCACTGCTCTTTGTTGTGAGCCTTGTCGTTGGAAATCGGCCGAGGTTACCTGAATGAAGCATTATTTCGTATAAAAATCTTTTCAAGATTTCAAACAAAACACTCACTTTTTCTAAACTTAACTGCGCATCAGCTCTCTCATCATTCGATGAAAACGCGCCTACCCTCAACGAGACGCTCCCGTTGGCATGAACGGAGAAAAGCGCGTCACGAGTGGAACAGCAGAGCAAGGATATAAGATTTGGTTCCATATTTGTAGAGAAAAGTATTGCAAACAGCTCTGTATGCAAGCAGTGTACCTACAATGGAGTGAATGAATGAACAATTTCCTGAAAGTTTCATACTATATAAATGAACAAAAGCCTAAACAAATAAATAAATAAATACTACTGCAACCTAATACTATGACAGCAAATTCCGGTTCGCACTTACTTGTCCATGGCTAGCGGCAAATAAAAGGCTACGGTAAGCCTTATGGTAACATATGCTTTGAATGCTGGACGCTGACTTTACTTGATCATCACACAGAGTAATCGTTCGGCAGGAATTTGAGGGCACGTTGTTGAGGTTCACGTCAGCACACAACATTACACTGCATCCCAGTGAAGAAACTGAAAACAGCACTTCTTAGTGGATAATTGAAAATTTCTTTGAAAGACTGAACTTACAGGCGACATGGCGAGTGTTGAAAGGGTCAATGGCCATATCAAATAGAGGGGTTGTATAGGACACCGACCACATTTTCTCCCCATTCTCTGTATTCCAAAGAATGAGACAATCACCGGAATGCAAAGACAATAGGAAATCTCGGCTCATATCCTTCCAGACGAACCATTTCATATCTGCAAACAGAATCCAAGGCAGAGTGGGAAAACAGGTCGAATAAAAGAGCTATAAACTGCCTATACATTAGGAACGAGTTTTGGCTAAACTCACTGAGAACATTTGAAGTAGCATGGGAGAACTGGCATCTTTTCGAAGCGCTAATAGGCTCCGAAATTATAATCTGACCACTAATGTCTGAGGATGCAATCCGATGGTCATCAGCCCTCGTTTGCTCGATGATCGAGAATGGAGGTGACCAGCACACCTACAAATCCACGGCATTTTTCAGATAGGCAAAAAAAAACTAGGAATATGAACTCTGATGATGCGATGAACAAAAGAGACTCCTTTCCACCGATGTATAAAATAAGAAAAAAAAGGTAAATGATGAAGAAACGAACGTGATCAATGGCAGTGCTGTGCAGGTCAATGGTTTGGACGCGTTTAAAAGTGAAAGCATCCACTATAAACAGCAAACTATGGGATCCATAGGCAATGGCACCCTTAGAGTTCCTAAAAATGACAGAAAATGATCACTATCCTTGGAGGTTCGTGGATTTCAGTAATAAAACTGTAATAAATTTCATGCAGGGTTCTAAATTTTCAAGAAACTGAAAAATCATTGTCGAACCAAGGTTAGAGCTGGTTCAACCTCTGAATCAGCGAAACTTTTACAACGCACGTGAACCTTGCCAGTGCACTGATTAATCTCACTGCAGCGTCAACATTGAAATGCGGAGTGTTGGCTCAGCGTTGTTTGTGGAAAGGTAAAGAATTCATCGGGAAGTGACATCGACTTGGTAACGTTGACAATTTAGGATATGGGAAATAAAAAGATGGAAGGAAACAAGAGTACACAACGACATTTGCAGTGGAGAAACATCAGGCAAAGTTGTCAAATTTCAGCAAGAGCCCACTTAACAGTTGAAGAATTTCGAATTCATCACAGAATGACTCTAGATTTAGCGGAAAATATTTCAGAAAGTTCCAGTTTTACATTCGGGCCGTACAATTTCCATTTTAAGGCTCTTGGAAACATGAGGTAATCATAACTCTCAAAATTAAAAGCAAAATAGCCGAAAAACAAATAAAAAACCTATAAGAACTTACCAATCTATGGCATTTCGATTGCTAGGATGCAAAGCGCCTGGTAGTGTATTCGGCATTTCACGTTGTTCATGTGACGACCCTACGGCGCATGAGTTTTCCTGTGAACTCAACATTTTTAAATGAAAACAAAGAACCAAACTCCAACTTGGGTGGCTCATAAAAATCGTGATCTACTCAAGACGATCGATAAAACGACAGGACCACACGGAAAACACGACGGCGTAGGCATTTCCTTAGTTCAAAGAGCTACGTGCGTAGGTATTTTAAGATTACACAGGCTAGCTGGACACGTCCGCGATGACGTTGAAGCTGTGAACTTTTTGCATCGTTACTCAGCATTTCAAAGATCGACCGAGATTTCCCATACAAATTTTCTTTTCTTTTCTTATACTTCTTTGTCATCCTTGCGTAAATTTCTCTTCTGAATCCTTCCATTACAGCTCTAAACTGCGTTGTTTCGTTTAATTTTCCCAGGGAAATAGAACCAAAGTTTCCTTTTTTAAATTCTATGCTTTAGTTTTGACTGGTTGTTGTATAATATATTCCTAAAGGATAAGGAACAAACACTTATTCTTTGAAAAACTTGTGGAACATTGTCCCGTTTTGAAGTTCTTCCTTGGTCGATGTGTATATTCCGGAATTCTCTATTGGATTTGAGCTCATTCGTTATTCCTTTATATGAATTCAGGAACACGTAAATCGATATCGAGGTCAAACTTGTGAATCGTTACGCTCCTAACCTGCACAAGAAGTTGGGTGAAAAAAAAACCCTGCTCGATCTTCAGGTGAAAGTCTAATGTTAACAAAAACGGGAGGATATTCGGGGTGGATATTTCTGGAGAGGGGGGGGGCAATTAGAAGAAGAAAGTACAATGAAAGTGAAATTAGACAAATGTGAAAGAAAGCATAGAAAGAAACGCAACAAGTGTTTCAAAATGCAACGCGATTCTGAATGAATATTCCTGATTGACAAGAAGATAGATAAAGCATACAAATTAAGAAATAAAAAAAAGTGCTACTTGAATGACTTGCTTCGATAAAACGACAAAAACTTTCCAAGGGAAAACCCGCCCGGTTTCGAACCCCTTGGCATTTTCCTTTACAGCAACATTTTCTCTAGATTCTCATAAAAAGCTCATGCAATCTGAACGACATAAAATATGGAATCGATTCCCATCAAGCGAATTCTTTACTTCAACTATGATGGAACGTGATTGATTCGTGGCCGGCCGCACAAGCGAGATGTCCGTCCTAGAAAAAGGGAAACATTGTCAATAGAAAGTACACGGGAAGCAGAAAGGCACATGGTGAGCAAGCAGATTCGGTACTTCGTTTTCCTCTGGAAGATGTTTTCTGAAGCGAAAGACTGCTTCACACAACCTCAACGAGATCAGTCCTTGATGAGTTTTGGATGAAACTGGAGCTGAACTCCACAGAAAGCCGTTTCCTTCGGACATGAGAAAAGTAGAACGCTATTTCGTTTGGAGGGGAAGGAGAGGAAAAGAAGTCGCTGAAAAATACCGTGGCAAGCGGAGGAATTCCAGCTCGACTCTCGGCGGCGGCGGCGATGTCGACGAGTCACTGCCTGCTCGCTTTGTTTGGCGAGCATCACTGACGACAGCGAAAAGATCGGAGACGCAGACAAAATGAAGTTCCATATCAGCGGTTTTCCGCGATTGTTGCATGAAGGATGATGCTTTTATAATGGTAGGTTTTCGATTAGTTTCATCAACCAAAGTCAAGAATCTTCTTCTTCTTTTTCTTCAACGTATCCCGCTTGCATGTGGGGTGCGCTTGTCCGACTGAATGCCTAATGGGGTGGATACCAACGGTACCTTCAAGTCTACATGCACTATATCAAGCCAACAGGGTATGACCTAGTGAACCACACAAACTAACACTGCCTTGAGTGTCCCTTGAAGCAACAATCCCAGATCAAATTGGTGGGGTAAGAGCGGATGATAATGAAATTGGGAAACGGAGTCAACAGAAAATGTAAAAAGAAGCAAAGCAAAGCGCCGATGGAGCCCGTAAACAAGGATTCTCTTCCTTTCAAATGGAAGAGAGGAGCGTGTTTGGACAAGTTGTCCAAACTTGCTTGCTCCATAGTTCCACGAACCGCGCGCATTTCAATCAGTCGTAATCTAAGTGCGTGCCGTGCGATGTGGGCAAGGTGTCTCGTCCATTAGCTCACGACAGCCGTCACTAGTTCACTTTTTGGGACCATAGCACCATTGTTGTGCACCTTCGTGCCACGTCCACGCCACAACTGAGATACTAGCAGGCTACTCTATAATACCGACAGAATAGAATTGGACACGACCTCGTGGGGATGTTGCTTTGAGCTGCTTTCCGGGCACATCGATAACAAGGCCGATTTTTCGAACACTGTCATCATTTCCACGAAGAACGTGTCCATGCCATCGGAGGCACGCTTTGCGCATTCCATCAGCAATGGAAGCTACACGAAAACGATCTCCTGCGGACACAATCCAAAAGCGTCGTCTAACGCAGTACCTATTTGGCCAGAGTCGGAATCAACAAACCCAACAATCGCGGGACACGAGCGATGCGCCGTCGGTGTGAACGACGCACCAGCTACTCAACCGGAGGAGAGAAAAGCTCACCGGCGCGGACGCGAGCGCGTGCTGGTGACGTCATAATGGCGCCACAGCTGCGGCAGGCTCGAGGAAGGAGAGCAGTGGCAGGCCGCTTCGGCTGCCACTTCGCTAAAACAGTGCTATGTTTCTAGCCCTACACCAACTTGCTCAATCAGTTGTGACATGAGCGAAATATTTTGTTATGAAAAAGTACCATCCTCACACTAGAAATTGAAATTTTTGAAAATGTAGACCAAAACGGGGGTTAAGTGCAAACCCTAAAGATACCCAATCAAGGTGCAGTTGATCAACACATTTACATAGCCCCTTGTACGTGTGCCTCGGCAACTTTTTGTTTATTTCTTTCACAATCATCAAGACTTTTCAATAGTTTCACTATTGGTGATCGTGTTAATCCATGTTCGTTCTTCAAGGTCGATTCCTGCTTACTTCTACTGATTACACAGTGAAGTAAGAGCGCGGTGGATGAGAAACCAAATGTACAAAAGTATTAGTGGCGGATCTGTCTATTGCTTCTACCTCGCCGCCTACAGGGGGTGCGTCACATGGCGCGACTTCATTGGCATTGGAGTGACAGCCGTAAATGCCACATCCTGCCCTAGCCGGATAACTCGCCCGCGCACCACTTGCGTCCCGTTCCCCTGTTGCCTTTTCATCGTGCCAACACAAGACAACCGCTCCTCTTTGAGATTCAACGACATTTTTGAGTATGAGCGATGCGGACGAGTTGCCCAGTCACGACGTGATGTAATGCGCTCGTACCTGGGGATCTCCGGATTCGCAAACTCTCACATCGGTGTTTCCGTCTTCATTACATAGAGAAGCTTCACTCTCTTCAGTCATGAGCCAGCACTCACAAGTCAGTGCAGTACAATGATAGTGGACCTATAACAGTTCCGTAGGCCTTCAATCGCGTTCTGGCATTTTCTTCTCACAGGGAACGCCCATCACAGAACGCCACATGGACCGTCGCACAGCGGCAAAGGCAAGAACCCCTTGATTCTTCAGTACAGGTGATGGAGAAGTACCGAGAAAGCGCTGACCTTGCTACCTAGCCTTCCTCGACCTGGGGAAAGCATTCGACCGTCTACTGCGAGCAGTACTATGGAGATCGCTCAGGGAACGTAACGTGCCAGAGCACCTGATACCTCTGGTGAAAGACATGTACGGTGGAGCTAAGGCAGCTTACCACCCACACGCCTAACAAAGGAGGTGCACATCACGGTCGCGGTGTACCAAGAATCATCTCTGAGCCCGTTTCTCTTAAATGAATGAATGTCAAGAAGACCAATTCTCGAGTCCTGACGAGGGATGGTACAGAGCTCATCGAAAGAGAGAAGGACTTCCGCTATCTTGGAAGCGATCTGGCCTAACGGTACTGTGAATCAGGCGGTGAAGGCTCGGGTCAACGATCGCTGCATGGATGAAATGGATGGAGTCCACTGGAATTCTCTGCCGAAACTAAGACGCTGAGATGGGCCTGCGGCTGGACACGGCTGCGCAGGGTCAGAAACGAGAATGTAGGAGCGGTCGTGCAGACAGAGCAATGTGGCGACGACTGACAAAGGCAGCGGACCCTACGAATGGGCGGGGCTAACGCTAGGGAAGAGAAGAAGAAGCGGATTGATTGGATAAAATGAATCTAGTGTTCCCTAAGCCTGGTGTCAGAGTCCGCGATCCGCGCAGGTTTCGCTGATTTTCGCGATTTTCGCTATTCGCGGAAACCTGCGATAGATCGCAGGAGTTGGAAGTGCCCTATTTGAATATTTGAAACATTGAATATGATGCAAGTGGAATCATGAGCAGTCGTCGTTCAGCCATCACTACCAAGCAGAAATGGCGGCGGGATTGGAGAACATCTCGTAGTATTGATAGGGCACTTGTGATTTCCGTGAGCCGTCGCGTGAATCGCGCAAATCGCGAAAATCAGCGAAACCGATCGCGGACTCTGACACCAGACTAATTGTAAGATACATGGAGTAGACAACGGCTTTCCATTCTCAGAGATCTTACGTACCAGGCTTCGCTACAAAACATTGCTCACTTTATTGACCGATGGGGATGTTGGCAAATGGGAGGGTCCCGAGCAATGACAGATGGTTGATTCTTGATGCTCATGATCACTCCACGAAGCGAAGGTCTCTGTGCGCTCCACGAGAATGTACATGGGAGAATAATTAAACAGGAATTTTCCGGAAGGATGTTTTAGCCTCTCGTCTTTAGACTCCGAATTGAATGCGGCTTCCGGTTTTCGAGTGATAATAGCATGCCAGGAGAAGGACTTCCTTCTTACTAGGAGCCTACTCTCGAAACGTCGATACGATGCTACCACTTTTCTTCGAAGGTAACGAACTTATTGTTAGAAATTTACATCATCAGTCACATCATAATCTGACTTCCTTTCAAATTGTAACAAGCCTGCCCAACTTTACACAAATTCATTAGCTATTCAGCCACGTCAAACAAAATCAACACATACGTAAGAACATTTGAAACATGCATGAATAAGAACAACAAACGAAAAGAATAACGTTATCTCAGTGCAAAGCGTACAATGCTGAACAATCAGACAAATGACAAGAATTGAAAAAGATATAAACCGGCATCGCCAAAACCATATGGCAGTTGGTATTACAGCGTACAAGACCGGGAACAGTTAACTAGACAAAAAAAATGGACATTCCCTTTTTGAAAGGTGCGAACTCATGCGCCATGGAAGGAGAAGAGTCAGTAATGGTGAAATAGATGCGAGAAGAAATAAAAGAAAATACATAGCTAACGTAGTACATTCTAGGTAAATGAGGAATGTGCCATCATTGGTGCACCCATACTACGCAAAACTCGGTCAATCCATAGTAACGGTCCGTTGAGATGGGCCTCTATCCAGCACGGAGTTGCATCAATCTAAAAATGAACTAGTGCTCAGACCTGCTAACTCAAAACTGCTGATAAAGAAACTCTCCTACTAGAGAACATCAAGAAAGGGATCTATGCATGATTTTGGAACGGAAAATCAGTTAGCTGCTCACCCTCAGCAATACTTTTCGTAGTTTCACAAAAATGGGGTTGTGAACAAAACTTGCTGAGGTAAATATACCATAAAAAGCTGATTTGGGATGAAATGGTACTCCGTTAGCGTAACTTGTAGCGCACTTTCCCGGTAAGCAAAAGGTGCAGGTTCGCGATTCGTCTGAGGCGGAAGTTTTGTTCACAACCCAGCATTCTTGTGAAACATTCGCAAGGCAAACTGAGGCCAAAAACAGCAGCAAACAAAAACGGTAGTGTTTTGTTTTGAGTTGAGAAGAAGTGACTATTAAACAAACAACAAGGACAAATTTTACCGTTTGTCGGCGATAATCAGCTCCCCATCCTTTGACAAACGAGATTCGAATAGTGCAAAGACGAGTCAAAGCGTACACCGCTTCATAGCCCTTTTCCACTGATTCAGCAAGTTGGGCAGCAAATTCAGCGTTATTGAAAATTTTCAAGTTACAGTTCGGAGGGATCTGAAATCACCTTAGTGAGACGAGGACTGGAATTTGATAAAACTAGAATAGGATAAGTTCAAGTGAAGTAAAAATGAATAATGTTCGGCTTTCACTTCACATTATTGCCATTCAACTCTCGAAACCCACTTTACAAACAGTCGTTGGATGCCAGCCATGGCGTTGGTTACAGTTAGGAGACTGAACAAAAACGGCCGCATCAGAAAGACACTCGCAGTACACCTGGAATGGTTCCATTCTCAAAACTACTCACTACTATAGAAGGTGAAACTGTCAACAAGTGAGATAATTCTCGCAAATTAAGTAAAAAGCAAAGCAAAAAAAAACAACAAAGAAGAACAGAAAAAGAATCGAAGTGAGAAGAAGAAAGAGAAAATGAAAAGAATCAAGAAGTTACCTCTCCACCGATATAATAAAACCTCGCTCCTCGGCCTACTTGCCGACGTGCATCAATTACAGGTACCGGTCGATTTTCAACGTCAAAGTATCCAAGACAGAATCTGAAATAGCAAATCTGAACCTGTGAGGTGAAAACCATCTTCATCAAAAGGAACCTCTCTTCGGAACTTGGCGATGGATAGCCATCCACAAGAAGATAATGCGATCGCACATTGAACGGATCACCAATTCGCTTGCCTTCTTCGTAGTACGTGATTGACATCCAACATTCCGGTTCGCAATACTCAATGAGCTCTTGTACCACTATAAAAAATTTACAATCCAAAATGGAAAGCGAACAACTCTGCCAAGAAATGTGTTATCCTTACGATCAGCTCCAGAATGACGTGGGAAATTGGAGGAAAATCTATGATTTCGATCATCATCAGTATCCATCATTTCATGTTCGTCACGATCTTCGCTAAGATAAGAATTCGGGCTCAGCGGTGACTGAGCTTGCGAAGTTCTGCAAAGACATGCATTCCAAAATTGTGAATATTTTTCACGAACAAAATCAGTGACCCCGATGTTGGAGATAATGGAACTTGCTGCGCCGAAGAACTTGATGAAGACGAGTTAGCTGGTCCACTGTTCGTCGCAGAAGCCGATGATGATGGTACAGCGAAGCGAAGTGGTGGAGAGGTGGATGAGGGTGAGCCAGTATAGCTACTTGTCGGTGAATTTTCCTCGGACAGGTAATGGGCCCGCATTTCGTCTACATTGATTGACGCATTAGGAGCACGCTGAAACTGACGGTCTACAAAACTACTTTAACATTACGAAGACTGGAATCATTTTTCGGCCAAAAAAGCCTGTTCAATAGATGTGAGGGAAACAACATTCTGGTAAGAACGTTTAAGGAGTAAAGCGCGTAAAAACTAACGTCTTCGTACGCTTGTACTGCAAATCCGTGATTGCTGAGTGCAGCCATTGTTGCTGGTGCCGCCTGGTAATACCCTGCCTTTTTGTTAACAACAACAGGCGGGAGAGCTAAAAATGTTCATAAAAATGTACAAACTCGTGCAAAAATACCGAGATGACAAAGCTCCGAGGCTAGTTCTCCACACCGTGAACTGAAAGGAAAAAGTTTAGTACTCACGAGGTGCCTTTGCATGTATCGGTTCGTAATGGTAGGGGTTAATACAGACTAGATCCGCCTTTTTAGAGAACGGATAGCGGCAATTTTCGACTGATTTCACTTCACGATGAGACCTATGAAATGGAAATTACGAGTAGAGACCACGAATTCTCTTCAACAAATTGTAAACTCTTCCTCAAAACGTCAATACTAACTTCAGCCATGGGAATCTCCACATTTTTATGTACAGAAGGTGAGATCGATCCTTTTTCAGCGACTTCTTTTTGTCGGTTTCACTAAAGTAGTTACAGAATGAGAACAATTCCAAATCAAACGTGTTCGAGCAACACGCTCTAGAAACGCACTTTGGTATGGCACAACAATTGGAGTGGCGATCCTCATTTAGTATAGCTTTTGCCAATTCATCTAGGTATTTTGCCTTTTTTAGACGTTTGGCTAACGTTTTCACGACATTTTCAGCCCAAGCTGGGTCATCCTGGAACAAAACCGTACAATATTACTCATATAGTAATGGAGGGAAGCAAAAGAAAAAAGCACCACAACTTTTGAACTAAAACACTCACATTGCCTTCATGCGAAATCGTCTCCGTCTTGACCAGTTCACACAATTGAGTGATTGTCTTGTTTGTCGAGGCATTCGGCTCGAACAGAGATCGCATCTCTTTTCCAACTAAAAACATTAAATGTTTTCCGTAACCAAAAGCGCATTCGCGATAATCACGAAAATTCCTTTTTTTGCGAAAGAAACAGAACAGCTATAAAATCTTCGCTCGTGGTTGATGTGTAAAGCGGTTTACCCAGCCCCACTATCTTCAAGAATGTAGAAGCAGGCTACTGTGATCAAAAATGGACGTATCACACTTATATAGTGGCCCTGTGATAGCAATGAATTCATGACCGTCTGAACATCTTTTTTTTTTCGTTGAAAACAGTACCAAGCCTTACGCGGGGGAGGAGAAACTCCAGGGTGCGTGAGCAATTTTCATTTTTCACAGAGTTCCTGCCCCTCCTAAACTAAGATTCAGAAGTTGCCCCCGTATTTAGGGATAGCGCCCAAAACTGTTTGGCTGAGAAGGGAGGAACAAATACGTCTCGAAGAATGATTCACAAGAATGCTGGCTTGTGGACAAAACTTTTGCCCCAGACGGGACTTGAACTCGCACCTTTTGCTTACCGGGTAAGTGCGCTACCAGTCACGCCACCAGAGCACCACTTCATTCCAGTTGGACTTCCAGTCCCGTCTGGGGCGAAAGTTTTGTCCACAACCCAGCATCCTTGTGTAACACTCGCAAGGCGAACTGCGGCCAAAACAGCAGTTAACATTTAAAAACACGTATCAAAGGACTTTTTATTAGTTTCTCACGAAAATACTTCGCATTATTTGTGCTGATAAATGTTCTCTTGGAGAAAAACTGTATTGCTCACTGACTATTCGCTGGTGGACTTCTAGAATGAGATTCAGGTGTGATAGTCGAAAATGAAAGGGTGTGGTTTACTAAGACAGAAAGCGACTTTTCCGCTTTTTGCACGCGAAACTTTTTTGGGTGCGGGAACTCCAGATCCGACAATAATAAGGAGTGGACCTGGGATTCTCGCAGCGAAAAAAGTTTCGCGTGCGAAAATCGGAAAAGTCGCTTTCTGTCGTAGCAAACACCCAAATAAAGCGTTGTGAACTTCAGGAAAAACTACAAGAGATAGATGTTTATATGGGAGCAGACCCATTCATTTCACTAGGAATTCGACGACCATCATGGTTTTGAGTGGGCGTGACTAACTAAGGTGACATAATTTCGGAGAAAGTTGATGTATAGTATGAAACGAGTGCACATGAATCACCACATTGTTGGTTCCACATTCCAGCTTCTGGGGCCGTAAGGTATGCTCCCCCAATACTGGAGGTACTCCACCTTGGTAAGGAAAGCTCTCGAGGAGATGCCGCGTCCACCAACTTTTGGGGGATATCTCACCTGTTGACATGCAATCAGGAGAATTCCAGTGATTGACATGCAATCGGGGAGACATCCCCGAGAACCGGTGGGCATGGCCTTCTCGAGTGCTTCTCAGAAAAGCATACCTTAGCAGGATGGGATCCCCCTCCTGTTCGAGGAAGCACACCTTACGACCCATGGAAAAATTCTACGAATGTCTACGTCCCGTCGTGCACAGTGCACAGCCTAAGCTCATTACTATTCGCATCCGCTATCACTAATCTGAACCGAAGATTGCAAATTACAAGGATAAACAATGAACACATGAACAGGCAAGAATCAAAAACAAAACAAAAACAATAACAGCAAATTGGCCGCCTTCGAGGATGACAGCAGAAGGACTTGGAAGTGCTCTCTATTAATTCGTAAAGTTTTAGCTGAGCAATGAATATGTTGCCCTTACACGCGACTCTTTGACTTTTATACCATTGTGTAAATTGCGAGACCATCACGTGCTGTGCACGTCACAATTGCCAGTGAGGTAAGCGAGATCCTGCGTGGGTGAAACTATGTAAAATTTGGTCTCTTGATTTGAACTACTGACCTCTGAAACTTCTAAAAAGTTCTAAAACAAGAACAAAGCGATGCCGAGTTGTTTGGTAGATTGGGTCACAACCTGATTATACAATTTGAGCTATGTTCAAGAGAAATTTTATCACGTTGACGACAGCATGACGCGCAGAATTCGAAGCGAATCTGGCTTGTTTTATTTGATTTATTTGGCATTTTTGAAATTTCAAAACTCTCTGCATGCACTATCTTATCAGGAGCCTGTGCACCAATTAAGAGTAGTGGAATTATTGACGAAGTCATGACGATTGTGAAGAAAATAAACAAGAAGGTGCCGAACTACACGCACAAGGGGCTCTCGCCAATATGTTGAAGAAAGAGCAATCAGCTTATTTGTCAACAGTGAAGCAACATATATGATTCAAGCTTCATCGAAATGACGAAATACAAGCATTCACTTCAGCAAAGTGTAATTAAATCAGCCAATAAACCAACGATGACTGTCATACGGAGTATTTGAAAAAAAAATCTTTCATCAACAAAACCGGTAGGGAATGCCGTTGAAGAAATTCAGCGAGTTTCGTTCGCGCTATCAAAGCTAGTGGAACGTTAATGAGTCCGGTGATTTTATCAAAGGATGACTAAGTCCTAATAAAAAATGAAACGAGAACGGACGGCGAATGGCACAAACAACCACTAAGTTAACATCAACAAGGTGTCATTGCCGAGAGATAGCAGGTGGTTATCAGTGTACGCGTTCTCACCCGATTCCTTGTGTCTTCGTCATCAAAAGAATTCCGTCAGCGGAAAAGGAAAAAAGCAATCCTGAACGAACTCTCGCCGTGTCACGTGGTCGACTCACTGAGAGCTCAGTTTACATCGGATTAACATGTTTCAGCTGTCCTCAGAAAAAGTGAGATGTACTATTGAACAATCATAAAGAGACCCACATTGTCCACTCATCAAGCACTTTCGTCCTAATTTCATTATTCCATTAACTAATGTCTCTTTGAAATAGCAAGCACGTAGGATAAGTGGGAGTTTTAGAAAAGCCATGCATCCTTTCCCATTCGAATGCGACAATTGCAGTTGGAAGGATCCCCGCTCACGCCACCAAATCTCTTCGGAAGTTTCTGAGAACTTTGATAAGCATCAACCGTTAAAGCTTCTCATGTGCTGGTGTACTGATGGGGAGGGGCATCGCGGTAGTTCATTCCAGCAACAGCAATCCAATTTTCGCACAGGAAAAGGGCGCCAGGGGGTGTGTACCATTCAACTTGTGTAGGAAGGGACTGAAAATGTACTAATATAAAAAAATCGTTGGTTCTAAATGCTTTGCGCCCCTATGCCCCTCTGGTAAACTAGCACAGCTCTTTACTTTGTAAGTAGAAATTCGAGTTGACGCCAACAATAAGTGACGATTTTTCTCAAAGGCGGGTTTTGCAATGAAAAGGCAGCCCATTGGAAATTAAGTTATAGATGGTCAGTGATGCACGAAAGAAGATCAATATCGAGGAAGAACTCAAGAAATGCGACCTGTTTATTCTCGATGATGGGACTCTCATCGGTGCTGCCCTTTTCACGCTAACGCTATCTCCGCTGAGGGTCTCAGACACGGTGGGCTAGAGACTCAGACACGATATCACGCGAAAGGTGGGCGTTCCGGGCCAACTGGGGCCGTGTCCTATCCTTCCCCCAGAAGACGCTTTCCCAGCCAATTCTATCCCATGGTGGGGAACAGAGGGTTACGAAGTGGGACTCGCCATTGAGTGCGTGAGGTTATAGCTACAAGCCTTTTCTCTGAGAGGCCGCGTTGTCTGTAATCTAAAAACGCAGAGTAAGGCTGGTCCTATGACGAAACCCTGTCTTCTCCAACCCTAGGATGGAACCAGCGGCGGGGACGCCTTCCCCTGGGGGAAAGATAGGATAGGACCCCTGGGTTGCGGAGAGGGCCGTGCCAGATCGCTAGGGGCATATCTTCCGATGCGAATTGCATGTCGGTCCCACCCTTAGGAGGTCCGCCTGCCTCTCCATAGGTAATTTTCCCCTTCTTCGACCTCCGTATATCGTGAATCTTCCTTAAATAAATGATGCAAGTAAGTGCGAGTGCTCACCCACCCACAGGATGTAGTCGCTAGGACAGACACCGTTTTTATTTTCGCATTCGGTAGCGCGTAATTTTTTCGATGCGGGAATCCCAGGTACACTCCATGATCAGGGGTGGACCTAGTGTTCCCGCAGCGGAAAAATCCCACGCTGCGAAAAGTCGCATTCTGTTTTAGCGACCCACACATCTACCCCATCACTATATACTGCTTATTTTTTTTTACTGAAGTGATTCCTAATATTGTGGGCGGAAGTGGCGTAGTGGCAAGTGGCACGCTCACCACGCGCACGGTCCGGGGAACAAATCCTGGGCTATGCGTTATTCGGCAAACCAAGCCTTCTATCCCTCCTGGTGGATTAATTGGTACCAGACTTGTCTGGAAGGCTAAAAATACTGACTTGTACACCAGCTGCCCCCGCAAGTCATTGTATAGGCCAAACCGCGTTCAAGTTGCCACTACGCCATGTACAAATGGTAGTGGAATGCAAGGCGCATCCCAAAAGGGATTGATCAACGGCAGATGTTTTATCATTTTTATCCTTTCCTAGCTGTCGGGTGTCGAACTACGTACCTTTGCCATACGATAGAATGAACAAGTAATAAAATAAATTCCCCCAATTTTTGAAGGTTCATCAATAGCAGGCAAAATGTTACATTCCCGCTACACAACAAGGAAAAGGGACAAGGAAAATGATTGATGAACATATGAACTAGTCTAGAATGCAATAAAGCGGTAACGAACGAGGACATAACGCTCAAAAAAGGAAACACACACTGCCCATACCTGTGCACAACTAATCAACATGTGACAAATTATATTGTCATACGGTATGTAGTAGAATTTGCAATTACACTACGTCTCTTGAAATCCACCGTAATCGGCTGATCTACCCTGGAGCAGCTTATACCACAGTTCACCAAATTTCACCCTCACTCATTGGTAAAACCAACCATCGCGGACGTGCGTGTCTTTTGGCTACTTGCCAAATGAAGTGTGGAAGTTTAGTGAGCCTCACTGCCTCTCCATAGGACCAAATAAATAAGAAAATACTGGAACCAATAAAGAATGGAGTAGTGTTTTGACCACCACTGACGCTCTGCTACCATTGCGAATATATTAGAATTCGAATGGTATCTGAAACGAAGTGGAGTGCGTGAAGTATCCTGGAAGCCGTAAATATGTCGCGTGCTACACAAACCTAACCCTTTACTGAGAGCTTGTTGAAAACTTGTTCCATACACGAAATATGAGAAATTCTCTTCGCATTCAGATGAAAACCGTAGAGGTGAACAAATCAAATGCCCTTACGTTTGCATCATCGAATGTTAGCTTAGTTCTAACAATTCCGCCGCATCATTCTCTTACCACTGAAAGACCACAGGGTGCTAGTTGGTGGACTCGTTGATTTTTTGGATACAGTAAACGCGAAGAACGTAGGGATCGGTGTTTTCTGCTATAAAGTAGCGAGGGGGAATAATTAGCACGTTCTAGCTTTTCACGCTTGTCAAGTGACTCGCCTCACCACCCCCCCCCACCCGACACCCCCGAATCGTCTACATTTTCCTCTTGGCTTGCGAATTCCTTGCTTCACATGAAAAAGCGCGAAGATTTGGGAAGCGGATTCGAGACCACTCTTCTTCACCTTCGCGGCATTCCCCTTGGCGTAGAATTGGTGACAGCTTCTGCAACGTGTGACGCGCGGCGACGCTCGCGACCGCCGCGAGTCGCGTACGCCGCGGGTGACGCTGGATTTGAAGCGTTGCATCGGCTTCGGAGCCCTTCGAAGAGGTGGGGCTTGGTGCTTGGATTGTTTGAAAGGCTCTGAAGGCGTCATTTTTTGAGAAATGCATCAGAAGAAATGCTCTTTGGGAAGAGGGTATTCAGCAACTTTGTCTCCGATGTGTTATTTCATTCTCGTATGTCGTTCATTTTTCTTTTCAATTTCCGTTTTTTTTTCAAATCCATGGACAACAACTGCGGTTTCTCCAGTCATTGTGCCAACCTTCGTGGTAATTAGATTGCGAATTTCAATTCTTTATTTATTATCTTTGGTTAGCTCAAAAGATCCACTGATAGTTTTGTTTCACTATTCCTTTATCGTGAATCTGCTGTATTAATCTTTTCAATTATTCCAATTGGCTTTTTGGTTGAGTATTATTTTATCGGCCATCTTCAGCTTTCCTTTTAATTATCTTGACATTCTGTTCTTGATATTGCTTTTGGGCTAAAGTTGAATTATCTAAATCTTGCTTCGATGATACTCACAGGGATCAAACTTCTTAGTTCGTTTCCCTTTCGTAACGTTGCTGCTGATATATTTTAGTTGGTCTTCTTTTCAGGCTCAGCTTATGATTATATTATGATATAAGGTGGTGTTGTCGGTTACCCATCTCCCTCCCATCTGCTCATTGTTGTGTTGCGATTAAAATAATACGAGGGTTTGAACATGGCGTCGTTTATGAAAATGTTCAAAAACAAAAAGGGATCTAATAAGGAGAATCTTCCTAACATGGTGAGTACTTCTTCTCCGTGTAGCCCCAGACTGCTAGGGAACTTGTCAGTATCGAGTAGTTCTATAAGCCTTTCGTTGCAGAATCGCAGTACTTTGGAAAGATCCTCTACGACAAGTACTGACTTTGCAACGAATCGAAGTGATGCGGGTGTCTATGCGGGGGAAGCAAGAAGATCTCGAGAGATGCACATACCGAATCCTTACTCTGTTGTAACGGCTCCTAAAACCAATCGAGGTTTCGGCAATTTCCTTTTTCATTCATTCGATATTTCTTAAAGTCTTATGTTTTCCTCATAACATTTGAACTCGCTGCGCAAGGTTCGTTTGAAGGTCCTCGATCCTGTCCTGGTGCTCCTATGGAAGATCGCAGCTATCGTGTCACTTCTCATCGAGGGAAACCACTGAACGATCGCTACTCTTCGATAAATACATCTCTACGCTATGAGAACGTTGGAAGGAAGCGAACTGAGTCAGTTTAAAATATTCTACTGTCCATCCTATACAAAACTTCTGGAAATGTTCTTTTATTGCTTTATTTGGTGATGCACGAGCAGAGGAATTTAGAAGAAAATTTCATTGCAAAGTAAGTTGCAGCGATTTTTTTCAGCGTCTATCAACATGAAACTATCTTGGAATATAGTAGCGAAAGCGCGAATTCTAGTCGAGGCAGTCCACCTGACATTCATCCCAGAAAAGACACGAGCTCACTCATGCAGGTACGTTATCCCTTCGTATGAGAGTTTTCTTTTCCTCTAAAAAATCTTATCTTTCTCTTGAATTTGAAGATGGCTTGAATCATTTTAATTGATCACAGATTGATCAGTTTTCAGCCGAGAGGGACACAGAACCAGCGATACTATGGTAGTGCTCTGAACGAGTCAACGGATGATGATGAGGGTGCAAACATGCATATCGTAAGTTTAAGTTCTATATATTTTACCGCAATTTGGACCTCCCAATCATCAAATACTATTCAGATTCAATTAGAAGCGAAGCTGAAAAGAGCCAAGGAACTTATCCGTTCCACAAGAAGAGATATGTCTGAGAGAATAGAAGAGCTCCAGGACGAAATCGAACGAAAAAGGTGTGCTTTTTACTCACGATCATCAGTCTGTTATTACGGTATCTTCAGTCGCGATTACGACACTCTTAAATGGCACTATAAGCAAGCCAGGAAAGCCATCGAGGACGAGCGAAAAATCAACGCGCGACAAACGAAAAAGCTTCATCAGGCACTCGAGGAAGTGGTATGTCTGAAGTTCATAGAGAACTTATTTTTGTTCATTTGCATGAATTGACCGAGAATGTGACCACATTGACGTTCGTACATAATGGGGTTGCAGGCTCGTTTGAAGACTATGCTGGCCGAACATTCGAATGATAGCTCATTTCTGATCCCTTATTGTGGTGGCCTTCCACCTATGGGCTATGATTCTGGTGCCGGTGAGGCTCTATGTTCATTAGCAGAAGCCCAAGTTGATGGTGTCAACGACCGACTTTGCTCGTTGAACGAAGCTCATGGCGGTAGTGTGAGCGACGGGCTGTCCTCTCAAACTGAGCATACAACTACTCGTGAAAGTACGGCTGAACCTACGCTTAAGCTGGAAAACAATGACGACATGCAGGATGAGGTTGGTGATAATCTATTTTATTTAATTTATTCGATGCTCTCAAAACGGCGCGCTGCTGCAATATCACGACAAAGAAGCTAGAGTGGAGCATCTGCAACAAGATATAGACAGGAAAGCAACACAAACAAAATAAACTGAAACGGAGGTCAAACCTGGGTTCATTCAGGATGCACCTTTGGGGTGCTGAAAAATCGTTTGCGTAGATTGATGGATTCTTTTTTTCAAATTTGTTCTAACATACAATGCTTGCGCGCCTCGCGCTGTGGAGTGTTGCGGAATATTGCATAATTTTGTTAGGTTTTTTCACAAGAGAAAATTTTTCGCTGTGTGAAATCTATATCCTGCGTTCTTTACATAGTTAATATTTCGGAGGCTATATTCACGCTAGTGATCATCGCTACTTCCATGCAATGTTCTCCAAATTTGTAAATCTCATGGAGCCATGTCTTTTTCTATGCCTTTTGCATTTATCTTTCTAGGTTCGTGTTTTTCGAACAGCTGAGTGTGATACCCCACCTCCAGAAAGGCCCAGAGCTGCTGTTAGTCCAATAGAGCCGTTGTCGTCCTACGTTCCTCTTCCAGATTTCACCATCAATAACGAGCTCGTTCCACAAAGGTCCGTTGTTTGGGGGTGACAACTTCTTTGATTCTTCTTAGCTACTTTCAGATATAATAGTATAGCTACTTTCAGATATAATAGTATTTGTTTAGATCTCTTTCCGACACGGATATTCGTGCACTAGTACTTCAAGAAAATGAGAAGGATGAGTTGAGAAAACTGAAGGACTTACCGGTGGAAAAGCAGTTCTGCTCGCGAACGAAGCCAATCCGGAAGGACTACGATTACTACGTGAGGGTGTGTAGCTTGATTTCTTTTTTTACACATATGTGATTCTAGGTTTCATAGAATTTGGTGTGCAGCTTGGTGGGGGCGACAGTATTTATCTATTTCCGTTCACAAATTCAAAGTGAATGAGCGAATACTCCATTTTATTTCTTGTCTTGGACGATTATGATTTTTTTTTACTAATTTTTACTAAAGCATTTTCGGAATCTTTATGTGGAGGCCGTCTGTACGATAGGCGTGAAAGATTGGATCTTTCAGGGTTACAACGAGAAAATGGACGACGATGGCTCAATTAGCACTTCTGACGAAGAGACTTGTCGCATAATAGAAAAACAATTAAAAAAGAAAGGTGAAGTTGTCCGATTTCAGCCGCCAAGAGTGTCAGTGCAGCCGAGGCATTACAAGAGGTTCTGTTGCAGTTTTTGTCACTTTTCTGCTTGTAATTAAGTATGGCTTATTTCAGATTTGGTAAAATGGAGCGGTGTGCATTAGCGGAATTCGATTATCTTCAGGATATATCAACCGATGTTAGTGCGTTGCAGTCGAGCCCCGACTCGCATCACAGCATAGCGATCTGAGTTTATAGTTTGTCATAGCAAAGGCTGTTCTCTGTTTCACTGCATTTTCATGGTTTTCAGTTGTTTTATGTAGTAGCTAGAAGTTTTTCCTGTATATAACAATTTGTGCTTAGACTTATTAGAGCTAGAACTTACATTTTACACGAATTTTCGAATCCATGGGGACCGTTTCGTGTTCCGGCGTCTCCTCTCCTGTCATTACGAAATCCGGCACTTTTTTGTTGCTCTGTGCAGGGTTACTTTTTTTGAAACACATTTAGCATCTTTGAATATGATCATCACTTATTAATCACGGCGTATGACGTTCGTGGGTTTCTATGATTGCGCATTCTTACCGTATAACGTGGTTGATTGCCTCATCGATATCCATCTGACAGTACTCAATCATCCTTGCCTTAACATTTAACACTTCCGTGCATAACTTGTCTGTAATTGCTCATGTTGCATTTTTCAATAAATCTTGCAAGACAAAGAGTTCTACTATGTAGAAAAGTCGGTATCTAGCATCTGCTACCTCTAAGTAGATTTTTTGACCGAATACAATTGGTACTTGATGTATTAGTGGATCAGGTTATCAAGGTATGGAAGTTGATGAGACGTTAGTGAATGGTCATGCGGGTACAAGTTGCGTCAAAGAGGAGAAAATGGAGGACGAAGACTGGGATCCGGACGAAGGGATGAGCGAATTTTATCGTCACCACCCGTGTGCGAGAAATGAGCGTAGGTTCACTATGTTACAGCTATATGTTGAATGTATGCCTTTTTTCTTGTTTCTACTTCAAGAGCTCCCCTTGTTCATTCTCCATGCTGGAATTTTTACCGTTCTGTGGTAGTCCGGTCAGACTCACCTGTTTCTTTTGACTATTTGACTTTTTTGAGACGCGCAAGCGCGTCTCACTCTGTCAGTGTGTTGATCGAATGCCCATTTGTATAGTTTTTTTCTTTCTTTTTTTATCTTCCTTACTTTTTTTTTTTACAATTCTCTTATACTTTACCTGGTTAGAGAATAGTGCTTGAGAAAAGATGATGAAGCAATTGCCGGGTGTCCACTCACCGCAAAATGTTTTTAAGACAGCAAGGTTCAAGAAGAAATTTGCGCTTTTTTTTCCTGATGACTGTTCGAAGTTTCATCTACTATTTTGACGACTCTGATGTATTTCAAGAGCGCCGATATCTTTTTCTTCGCTTAGATCCAGGATGATGTTCAAATTCGAGCAAAAGATAGATTCAATTCATTTCATAAGTTAAACTGCAATAAATTCAAGTTAACCATTATTGTTTCACCTTATTCCTCTTTTTTATTTCTCTCTCTTTTGTTTTTTCTATTCATGCTCTTTTTGCTGGCGGATGAGCTCGTAACTGTTAGAAAAATATTTCATTGTTGTATATCAGAATGTGCGGAAGATTGCATGCTTCCGAATGGCATCTAAACCATTGAACTAATCAATACAGTTTAAAACCATCAGCTAAAATGTGGCTGAAAATTTTTCTTCTCCCTAACATTTTGATATCTGTTCTGGATGAATAAGTTGAACCCCCCCCCCAGGAAATCCTTTGTGGAGTTGAATTGTGTACAACATGTGCTACCTTTTTCCTTTCAGCCTACCCATCTACCAGTCGAGAGCCTATCAAAGAAGAAGAAGATTTCAATCCGAACGACTATGTTTTAGTCAACACATCGGTTCGTTGATGACTGCGCTATTTTGTTTTGGGACATGTGAGTTTCGAAGTGAAAAGCTCTCACCTAACTTCAGAAGAGTCCCAAAACACCCTTCATACCTCCATCGAAACGAGATGATGCACCACTTGCGTCTATATTAAATCCACAATTGGACAACATCGACCCCAGGTAATGCATCATGCGTCTGACTTTTCTCATACCGCAATGTCCAATAATTTTCTGCTACTTGAAGGAGGTTTTTCGCTGACTATGAACTTAATTCTGTTGTTCGGTTTTCTCGAATATTTGCTTCAAACATCAAATCTTCTTCGAAAGCGGAAATTTGGTGGCCGTCGAAAACTTTCCACAAGAAAGTCTCTGCAGAGGTTGGTAGTTTAGCTGGTTTTTTCTCTTTGTGGCAGTTTTTTTCTCTTGACTTTTTGACTTTCTTTTCTTTTCCTTTTCCATTGCACATTGTTTTTCAAGCATTTTTGTTTTCATTCCTAAATACTATCTCTTATCTCTATTGAGACACGCTTTCCAGAAACCTGCAAAGTCCGAGAAGAAAGGTTTGACGCTAGCATTTGCTCCAGATCCTCCAGTCGAAGCATTATGTCCAGATGAAGAGGTGATTCGAGCCTGTCAGATTCACTTTCCGTTCCTGTAAATATTATGTTAAGGCTTTGATGTTGTCGTCAAAATCCAACGTCAAATCATCCCAAGCTAGCACTTCACGTGCAGGAGAAGGACCAGCCGAGGAAACAATGGCTCCATGGCGCGCAGGACCTGCGAAAATATGGTACACTTTCTTCTTAGGATACAAAGGATTCCTCATTTTACCATTACAACATGACTTTTCTTTTCTATTAAATGCTTGCACTTCAACCAGGATTTTGGTAATGAACTGTTCCTGGTATAGTAGTCCCGTTGATCTTTTGATTTAATCTTTTCCAAATTCTTGCTCACTCTGTTGCTTTCTCGATCGGTAATTTCTAGGTATGATCGTGCTGGAGTACCGTCTACGGCGTCGACGTTTGACTATGGGCTTGTAAAGCGGAAGAGGGTGAGAAGAATATTAATATCCTACTTACTATAAAGCGCTTCCGTCTGTCGTTTGTCGCCTGTCGTCTGCATGTCTATCACGACATTCCCTAGCTCCTGGGTGGGCGTGCATCGAAATGAGCTGTACTGACGACCAAGATTTCAAACTTAGAGGCAAAACAACGTAGAGACTGGGCAAAAAAGAGGATTCAGGTGCGCATCGGTAAGTCAGATTTAATAAGAGAGTTTCACTTCCAGCGGGCGTGGCGTTTTCTACCGAAGAATCCAAAACTCGGTTCGGAGAAAACCTACGGAGCAGGATGAAATGGGTAGAAGGAATCAATGCCAATGTGCTCACAACTTACGTGACGTGAGCGGAGGCCCGCCTACAGTGGGCGGAGCTGCCCTGAAATGGGCAGGCTTTTCAACGAATCCTCATAATTCGGTTCCGAGAAGCCTTGGAGAGCAGGAAAAAGGTGTCAGAAGTCAGAGAAGGAGGGGAGGCTAAGTGGTAATGGTGGGCGTGGCGCGCATAAAAGTGGGCGGGGTTTACTACCAGACTTATAACTCGGTTCAAGAAATCCCATAGACGGGGAAAAAGGTTATAGCGTTTAACTACGGATAGGAGGTCAACATCGTAGATGGTGTGGCGTGCACAAAGGTGGGTGGAGTTCTCCACGGAAAATACAACTCGGTTCCAACAAGTCACGGAGACCGGGAAAAAGGCTATAAGGTTCGGCCATGGATGCGAGTTCAATATTTAAAGATGGTGTGGCGTGCACTAATGTGGGCGGAGTTATTCGCGGAAAACTACAACTCGATTCCAAGAAAAACTGGAGACTGGGGAAAAAGTTGATCGGGTCTGGCAACGAAAGGGAGGTCAACTGCTATTAGTGCTCTTGGTGGGTGGGACATGTGCTAATATGGGCGGTGTCTGCCTCGAACTTACAATTCTATTCCATGAAGTCTCAGAGACGGGAAAAATGGAGTGGAGGTGGGCGAAGGCAAGTAAACCAACCGCCATTTGTGGCGTGGCATTCGCCAAATTGGGAGGAGTTTGCCACGAAACTTCATAACTCGGTTCTAGGAAGTGTTGGAGACAGGGAAATAGGAGGATAGAGTCCGATGGCGGAGGAGAGGTGAACTGCTATTGGTGGGTGGGACGCCCGGTGTGATTCACGAAATGGCTGGGAAAAAGTGGATAAAATTTGGCGAAGGAAGGGGTCAAATGCTTTCCGTGAGCGCCACGGGGTGAGCGGAGTTTGCCACGATGCACTATGAAATATCAGTGACCCGGTTTTATACCATTGCAGTCCCGTGTGATGTGCGCGAGTGCGTGCGCAACGAAACTGGTGAATTTGATTTCGTTCATTGTCGTCTTTTGTTGATACCTTGACATTATGTGTGTGTTTCGTACTCTCCTGCTAAATGGGGTGGGGTTGGGATGAGAAGGAGGCACGTAAGTTCCGGTCATTTGACGCAGCTTCAATTTTTAAGGAAAACGTTGTCGATCGGGAACCAGAGGGAAAGCTGCTGCCAGCCGAGCTGATAGAATGGGAGGACGACATTATCATAGAGGGCGATGATTTCCGTGATGAGGTGATAATTGAATATCTTATTAGTAGAGACTGATCGTTATTCAAAGTGAGTGTAACATGAAGAAGACTTTTGAAAGAGAGTGACTACTATCGTCTGCTCGTTTATTCACAATTAAGTCATAATGCGATGTGTAAAGTTCTCTATTTTACAGGTACTAGATGAGCTCAAATATGGTGTAGAGCCAGCTTGCGGTTGGGTTCCAACGCAGTATACACGGACTTACGAGCAATACATGCTGGCGGGTCAGTCGGTCATTCGTGTATATTACATGAAGCAGTGTTTGAGAGAGGTAGAATCAACTATTTCAGTCAAAAACGACGCATTCGATTTGATGTTCCAACCGATTCAGAAGGGTATCACACCGTCTCCGATAACATTGGCACCACATCCTGGTATGATTATGGATTTCTTACATCATCAGTTTCCCAACTTTTCATTTTTCGTGTCATTTTTTATCACAATTTCTTCAATTTTAATTTTCCAACGTACTAGGATTTCTTATCTGCGCTTTTCAAACGTTTGCCATGTTCATGCTTGCATGTTTTCACCTTATTTCGGATTTTTTTAAGATATAATCACGGAACCGAGTGCATCTCATTCTTTATTTCCTCACGATTTTGTAAGTCAGCAGGAGCACAGATGGGAAGATAATGTAATTCTTGATCCAAAGCAAGTGGATAGGATAACAGGTATGCATGTTTTTATGTATTGGAGCAATTTGAGGCAGTCACTGATTCCTTTTCTCATCAGAACCAAAAGTATTGTCATTGGATTATCTTGATGATCCGTTGATATATGGTATGCCGGATGATCGACGATCTGATGACCCGATGGACTCGACGCCGAATAAGCCGTTTGATCGAAAGGTGATGAGTTATTTTAAGTTTTTTGGTGATTCAACTGTTTTTTATATATCGATGGGCTGCTATAAACATTCTAGGAACATCAGTTCACGAAGAAGTCTAAGATGATACTTGGCCAAGTGCAACAACGGCAAAAACAAGAAGAAGAGGAGCAGGTTGGTTTTCAAGCAGTACAATCTTAGTGGTTCCTGGAATTCTTCACGTGCAACCAACTTTCTCTTCCAACGTGTAAATTATTTGTCTTTTAGATGGAAACTTCTGTGGCTCAAATGACAGACAAAGATCCCTTCAATCTTAGCAATGATGACTATTATTTGCCTAAAGCTATTAATAAGTGAGTTCACTCGTTTTTTTTATTCCAGTAACATACAACAAATCGTGTTCTTTTTTTAGATCTGGTCCTGCGGGTAACAGTATGTTGATACAGCACTCTATTCCTGCTCAGAACATTCATAGAACCTTCTTTCCTACGTTTCTCATTCCGTCCAAATTGCGGCATTTTCACAGGTCCCGTTGCATCTTATCAGGTTTCACGAATGACGTAATCGAACCCATTTCATATAATATAATTGAAACATTTTCAGACAACCACTGTCAAAACGGGTTATTCGTCAGTTCAATGGAAGATGGGTGGAAATTAAGAAACTCACTAAACACATTAAAATTAAGGAAGAGGTCAGTCAGTGAAAACTTTTGCTGCAGGCTTTGTTCTTTGGATCATCTTTTGTAGCAGTTGGCGAAAGCAAGGGGGTAACGAACGAATGAAGCGCATGGCTCATGGGAGCGTCGTTTCAATTACGTTTCGACCAGTGAAGCCTACCATCCTATCTGGGTCGATTAGTTGATATCTGAATGAGGGTTATAAAATTTCTTGTACACCGGTTAGCTGCACATTCTCTTGTAGAAAAAAAGCATTCAAACACGTATTCGAAAGTCACTGCAATGTTGGTGAATGTCGCATTCGTGGCACAGTCAAATGAGATTCTTTGATGCTAAGCTTGTTGTGGTGTCGATTTTCATCGTTTTTTGGTAGTGCTGGTCATTTTCCTATCGATTCTGCCTGCAACGGTTTCATAGCGAGTGACCTTCAAAGGAGTTTGAAGAAATTTGTTCCCAATATTTTCAAAGACCCTAATTACAGCAACGAGAGAAGCAACGATGCGCTGAAGGCGGAGGTGATATATTCTTCATGCGAGACGTGGCAGATCTCAGTGGTCGTGATGGTGACCTAGTCCTACTAGAATACTCTGAAGAGCATCCACCATTACTCTGCCAGCCGGGTATGGCATCGAAAATCAAGAACTACTATAAGAAGGTTAGTAGCATAAGGTTAATCTTGAGTCCTCCATTACTTCCCCTTTATCCTCTTCAGAAGCCGGGGAAGGACGTTGATCCTGATTTCGAGTTTGGTGATATGGCCTATCTGCACACCGTTCCATTTCTTGGTCAATTACAACCTGGACAGGCAATGCAGTCGATTGAAAATAACTTATTCCGGTCGGTTGGATGTAAATTTTTTTGCTCACATTTTGAGTCAAATCTCAACAATTCATTTTATTTTTTTAGTGCACCCATTTACCGGCATTCACCTCAACATACTGACTATCTCCTGATTCGGAATCGTAATGGGTTTGTGTTTTTCCATAACTTGCTGGTCTTTTTCCTATGTAGGAAACTGTGTTGCTGGTGGATACCACCTTGTTCCAGATGGTTCATTCGACCGTGTCCGCCTCCTTTTCTAGTTGGACAGCAGTGCCCTCTATATGAAGTGCCGAGTCCGAACTCTAAAAGAGCTACTATATTTGTTCGAGATTTCCTCTTGGTATGTTAGAGCCAGTAGTTGAGTGACTCAACTATTACATTGTAAGGTTCAATTCAGGCGTTCATCTACCGCCTTTTCTGGGCCAGTGAGCATCGCCCACGTCGGTTAAAAATGGACGACATCAAGGCTGCATTCCCTCACTATGCAGAGAGCAGTGTGCGAAAACGCTTGAAACAGTGCTCAGATTTCAAGCGCTTAGGAACTGGACCGGATCAAAACTATTGGGTTAGCCGATCGGACCAAATGGCTTACTTATTTTCTTTTTAAAAAAGTCCATCCTTCTTATAATTTTTATATTCTTCATCTGTTTTTGATTCATTCCATTAGTGGTGGTCTCCGTTATATGGATTTGGCACGAGGTTGGCTAGTACTTTCTATTAGCTTACGTTACGCTGGAATAGCTCTGAGCCTGAAGACTTCTGATTTACTGATTGAATCCATATTACGTCAATAGTTTTTATGGGTGAAACGTTGATTTGCTTCTTAACCTCCACGTGAGAATTTTTCAACTTAGTTTTTGGGATAACGTTGATTTTGGAGCATCAGAATAGTAGCATTTTTCCGTTTCGGTCTTGCAATCCTTCTTTTTTTTCCATGTTGTTGATATTTTTTTTAAATGTTGCTAGTAAAGGTGCTACGGCCAGAATTTCGTCTACCAAGCAAGGAAGAGGTTTTGGCGATGGTCACACCTGAAATGTGCTGTGCTCAATACAGCATGCTTGCTGCGGAGCAGAGACTGAAGGTTCGGTTTTTTGCTAATGTTGCCTTTTTGGCCCATTTTTTCGTCACTGGCTCGAGATTTATTCGTATTTTCCACGTTCCAGCTGATTCATGCTTTTAGTTGCAACCAATTGTAAGTGGAGTCAAATATAGAGCCGTCAGAATTCTCCGTTTTGCTTATCGCATTCATGTTTTTCTATTCTTTCTAATTTGTTTTTTATTTCTTTTTTCAATTTCTTCTTTGTTAGGATGCGGGTTACGGGGAGAAGTACTTCTTCACTCCGGAAAACGAAGACGATTCTGATGATCAGGTGACAATCGAAGACGAGGTCAGTGTTGAGATTGTGAATGGTTGATGTTTTTCACTGAATAGTTCCGGCTCTCCTTAAATACGAATCTCTTCATTTTTTATGCTTTCACACATGTGGAAAGCAATCAAGCATTCACGCATCACTCATATTTTCCTTATAGATAAAATGCGCTCCATGGAATACTACCAGAGCTTTTCTTTCGTCCATGCGAGGGAAATGTCTTCTGGATCAGACAGGAATAGCTGATCCCACGGGGTGTGGACAAGGATTCAGTTATGTGCGAGTATCTCAAAAACCTCAAAAGGTGCTAATTTCCCCTTCTGGAAATTTCCCCTTCTGCTTCTTAGCCTGCATATCTCCCTTATTTTTTATGTGAAATTATAGGATGACACTCCTGCGATGCCGAAACGTCTTGTTACGGGTACAAATGCAGATCTCAGGAAATTGCCTCTCAAGGAAGCAAAGGAGATTTGTCGAGACTACGGCGTACGGGAAGAGGAGGTACTTAATTCTTCATATCGTATAATATCTTATAATCGGGTTCGTCGTTGATTTTCATAATGGATTCTGATTGTTTTATAGATAAACGCCCTTTCTCGATGGGAAATAATAGATGTTATCCGAACATTGTCGACTCAAGCTGCAAAGGCGAAAGCCGATTCGTCCGGAGATCGTAAGTCTGAATGATGTTCCCCACGAGTCCGTTCGCTGCGATATTTATCTCCGCAGTTCGATGTAGTCCATCCTTTTTCAGATGGGAATGTCTCTGGTATGGCCCGATTTGCTCGAGGAAACATTCGTTTCAACTTTGCAGATATGCAGGAGAAGTATAAGAAGCATTGTCAGCACATTTTCGATCTTCAGAATCAGTTAGTATTGATATTCTTGACTATTTTGATGCAACTGATAATTTTCCTGAAACTCATTCCACTTCAAGAACGCTAGCGAATCCGGAGGCTTTATCGACTGATGAGGGTAGCTCTGGTGAAGATTCTGACAATGAAGAGTTGGCAACAAGACTTGAAACTATGCTACAAGCAAATAAAGGCAAGCTGTTTTTCCAAAATTATTCACATTTGTTTCTTTCGGCGAGGATTCTTGAGCCGTAAACAAGATATTATAGACCTTTTATCCGACTAACGTTTCCTGGACTCTATTCACATTTGAAAAAATCGTGCTTCTGTTGTAGGTAAAAAGCATATTTCAATGTCGGAACGAGCTCGTATGGAGTTTGAAAATGAAGAAAAAGAACGTCAAGATCTCAAACGGATGGTACATGGTGATGCAACGAATAAAACCGATAAGGATAAGAAAGAGGCAACAGCGGAGGAGAAGAAAAGTGGGCCCCTTCCCAATTTGTGTTCTTTTCCATGACTCACTTCGATCTATTCTATTCTATTCTCTCCTAGCCTAAAGTCGGTGCTCTGCTGATGCTGCAGGCTTTTCTATCGATATAGTGACAGCCTGATCGTGCACCCGTTTTGAAGGCGTCTTTATTACTCATGCGTCGCACCTACTGTATCGTTTAGTACAGGGTGCTCATACAATGAGAATTTTTCATGCGGAATGTGTGATGAAAACAAGCGCGGACGCAACCTTCAGACTATGAAAGCAAAGAGGAAGTAGAGGGTTGCATTTAATTTGTGAGAAGTGTGATAATGTGGGATTTTTGTATAACGAGCAGTTGCAATGCCTTCGGTGCGTACTGCACCTTCCTTATCACATTGCGCCAACCGAGCGATCGCTCGCTGCCGCTTTCCATGCTTTGAAAGAAATTTCCGATCTGTTCATGATGCGAAACATTCTTATATAAAAAGTGTTGTTCAGTTGCCGATTACGTGGCCGGCTTCATCTAATATAGAATTGTGATACATTTTTCTTCAGATGTTTCGAAAATCGGCGAAGATTTGGCAGCGTCGGCTTCAAAAATATCTGGCATCACGGCGAATCAAAAGCTGAAAATCTACCGAACTATGAAGAATCCTGATGGAACGGAATCGGTGAGCGCTGGTTTTCTTTACAAGTTCTCATTTATTGCTTCGGCTTTTCGCTAATGGAGTCTGTGTATTCCACTGAGTTCACTTTCAAGATATGTGCTCGAGTAATGGGCAGATAATTAAATAAAAATAGATTTGAATTGGTTTTTGTTGCATTTTGTGCACGTTTCTGCACACCTCTTTACATTGCACATTCTCTTACATGGTCGTACAGTGGGTTTCTTTGAAGGAGGGGGAGGGGGAGGAGTTGTGGTTCTGTGTGGAATTTTCTTTGTCTGTTTCAAAACATCTAATACCGGGTCTCTATGGGTTTCCCTTCTTTGTCTCTTTCCGGGATCGTGTCCACGATTCCCCTATCATTATGATTTCTTACAGACGCGAGTGGAGGTAGTTACTCGACCACAGCTGATCGAAGCCTACACCAGAATTCGGATGACGAAAGACGAGAATTTCATTGAGGTGTACGCTCAAATGGATGAACAGTTCAAGGAGGTACGGAATGTACGGCGCATTGATTTGCATTCAGTGAGGATATTCCTCTGTTCAGGAACGACGAAAGCAAAAGCGTCGTCTCCAAGATCAGTTACGGCGAATCCGGAGGAACGAGGAAAAGGGAAAGACTGGGCATACGCAACAAGTACTGTCAAAAGGATGATATAAAACGTTGTTGATTTTACTCACTCTTGTATTGCAGCGAGTTATCGAGAAGAAACCGATTCCGATCAAGCCGAACTTGCAAAAAATGCGCTGCTCTGCTTGTCATGGTACTGGCCATATGAAAACAAACAAAAACTGTCCGCTGTATGGCAAGGACCCCTTGAAGACCCCTGGAAAAGAAACAGCGGTTTGTTTGCAATGTACTCTTTATCCTTACTTTCCCTTCTTGGCATTACCAATCCGATTTACGAGTAACTCAGCTAACAAACTCTACGAAAATCATGAAAGATCCGCTTTTTGCTTTACGATTGCAACAGCCCTCGTAGGCCATGAACTTTCTTTTTTTCTGCTCCATTTTTCAATATTTAGTCCGGATCGTCAGACGGTGAAGACGAGCCAGCATCGCTTACTGGTGAATTGGTGGCGGTGGAGGGTACTAAAGTGAAAATCAGCCGAAAGGTCATCAATAGTCACGAGCAGCCCTCTAAAAAGAAGAAGTTCAAGTGAGTCTATTCTCGTGTGCCTCGATTTTTCGTTTCATCTCCGAATTCGAGCACTTCTGGATACAGGTCTTCCTTGCCGCGACATTTGGGTGAAGAGGGATCAGGCAGAAAACGTGGCGAAGATTCTATATGTTCTTCGGATGCTGGCGAAGGCACATCACCGCCGATGCTTGTGAAACAGGAGCATGAACAAGAGTTTGACAGTGATTACGAGCAATCAATGACGCCAACTTGTAAGGGTTAGAATTTATCACCCAATTACATATTTTTCTTGGAAAATGTCTCAGTTGGCATCAACTCAGCTGTATTCTCATGCAAGCGCAATGTTTTTTTTTTCGACGAATCCATCCAGAGTTATTTGTAGCTTTCCTATAATAGCTGAATTTCCAGCCATTACGCCTCGTCCACGACTCAACGCCGGTGCAGGGGTTGCCTCAGCAAAGCGTCGCGCATCGACATTGCCTGAAGAGGATTATCTGCAAGGGCCGCATAAAAGTGTTCAGCGAATACGTGCAGATCCCAAGGTGAGTTATGATTGCTTTGAGTCTTTTTATCGATTTGAAGTGATCGCTTTGGCGAATGCCCTTCTACACAAGCGAACTCTATTGTAAGTAGACAGAGAATCTATTGAGTGACAGAAGCTCAAGGAAGTTGCACAAATTCAGGTCACCATGGGCACGTTACTCACGGAGATCGTGAATGAGTTGAAGAAGATTTCTGGTTCTGAACATCTGATGTTTGCCGTGAATGCTAAGAAGGTATGCTTGCTTATATGTTTGCTTAATACGGAGATCACTTATTTGACCAATTGGTAATTTTTTGGAGTATCAAAATTGCCTTTGTTGCACAAAGGGTTCTCTATTGCTCGCGAAGTCCATGAGGAGATTGTGCGATTCTGTACCATAATTAAGAATACTTTTTATTGCAGGTGAAAGACTATTACGATATCATCAAAAATCCCATGGATCTGCAGAAGATCAAAAGCAAAATTGCGGATAATAAGTACGAGCTTAGGCAGGAGTTCTTGTTGGTGAGCAATTGTTTTTTCTTCCTTAAACGGTGGTAAAATATTAAAAAGTGCCTACTTTATCTTTTTAAGGACGTTAAGCGAATGCTCGATAATTCTCGCTTATACAATGGAGATAACCATGTGATCACGCTTGCGGCCAGGAAGGTATGATGTTCATTTTTGATCTTTTCTTTCAGATTTTCAATTTTTTTTCTTGCTCGGGTGACACCACATTTCTCTCCAACACATGATGTATTCAGGACTGTATCATTTCTTTTTCTCTTTAATCATCTCACCTGTAGCAGTCGTTGTTTTACCGTATTTTGAGAAAATTCGGGTTTTCTCAATCAAAATGTTGTTTGAAGATGTTCGAGCTTGCTTCGAAGCGACTGGTTGAGAAGGAGCAGCAACTGATGAAGTTGGAAAAGGCGATTAATCCTCTGTTAGATGACAATGATAGAGTGAGTTTATCGTCTTGATATTCTTCTTTTTTGAGATTCTCCTTCTTCTTTTTTATATACTGAATTATAGCTGACACGCTTCATTTGTTGGGATGTTTAGGTCGGATTTGGCTTCGTACTTGAGAAAATCGTGCAGGCTTGCAAGAACATCCCGAAATCTGTTCCGTTTCATACGCGAGTGGATGCTAAGAAGGTGGGCGGCTTGTTGATCACTTTTCTTTGATCGTTAAACTTTTGATATTAATGTTGAATTCAATCCAGGTTCCACTGTACTACCAGAAGATCAGTCGGCCAATGGATTTGGGCACCATAGAAGCGAATGTCAAGGCGTACAAATATGTTACTGTGCAAGAATTTCGTGAGGATATCCACCAGGTTGGCCGATCAAGTTTTTCCTGTTATAGTGTCGTTCCAACAGTAACACTCGTAGTTGCTAGTTATTCAGTAATCATGAAGTGCTATTTTGAATTGTTTTTTTTTAGATTTTGATTAACTCCGAGTTATATAACGGCCCTGCTGAGAAGTCTTCATACACAGCAAAGGCCACAGAAATTGTTATGCTTGCGGATAAGATGTTAGCGGATCATGCTGTTCAGGTATCACTAGAAATTTCCGATGTTGTCCGCTATTTTCCCATCGGGTTTTCCTAACTTATTTGGTTTCAGTTATCCGAACTCGAAGCTAATATTAACGGGTTTGACTTGAACATAGGCGAAGTTGAACAGGAAATCGAGGATGCAATGGCCAACGATGGTGAGTGGAATTTTAGCCACAGATCCTTAATTTTCGCCTTCCTTTTATTATGTAAACCGCTTCGGCTCTCTCTTGAAATTATATATTCTATTATGTTATTTATTATATATCGCTCAATTCAGAAGAGATGTCGGAAGCTGAAGAGGGTGGTGTTCTGGTTGATGATCTCGCATTAAGCGGTAACGAAATGGAGGACGAGGAGATGGGTGCGTTATTTTTCCTGTTGTATTGAGCTAAGCAAGACGATATCCGTCGTGAAGGTTGTGAGATAACGGAGGGTTTTGCCTTTTCGGTTGCGTCATGCTTTCAACTTCCATTCGGGTGTGTGGCTATTTTTGGCTGTTACTAGGCCACAATAACGAGTTGCGTAGATCATTGTTGTACAAGAGAGACGAATCTAGAGCCGAGCTCAAAAGATAATCGAATAGTGTTCGGCTGTCACACATCCTACTTCCACTGGGAAATTCCATTTGGAACGGAAATTAACCTTTGTAGAAATTTGAGCGGGCCTTTCGATTGACAAGTCATTGTTTTACTTTCTTGGATAATTCTGGTATTCATCGACCTGAAGCGATGGGATGGAAAGGAAGGTTGGCCATGATGACATTCGATATGGGATTCGATCTGCCGGATGTGCGCGTGGTAAACAGCGCTACTTGCCACTGCACCGCTTCCTCCACATCCTCTCTTCGAAGAATGGAGGATTTGTGTAGTTCCGTTAGAAATAAAGGGAAGTTCCGTATAAAATGGGTTTGAAAAAGCGTTCATTACTGAAGCTTGTGGTGAGAGTGGTCTGCAAAAGAAAAAAAAATCAAAAGAAACTCTGATTGCGCCCCGAATAAGGCAGAGGGCGTGTCGGACGCGTTCCTCCAATCCAGCTCTGCTTGCTCCAGTGTCAATGACAAGCGTAACCGCTGCCACTACTGCGCTCGTGCTTTTTTCGCAGCGTCACATGGCAGCCTACTGCGGAAAATGAGGCGTGGGGGAGAAAGGGTTGATCTACCACGATACGGACTTTGAAGATGAGCGTGCCTAACCGCAGACCGAGCCTTTAAATCAGTATTTACTCTCTTGCGGTACAGTTAGCAAGGGCGTCACCTGTCGCTTTGCCATACCAACCCTCTATTTTTGCCGTCGTACGTCCTTTGACGGGTTTACACCTTATCTTGTGAGGTTCTGCCGTAAAGGGTGTGCCCTTTGGACCGTTTTTTTTTCGTAATGCCGTGAGTAGCGAGATACATCTAATTACATCTAATCAGGACTCTTTGCAGACGAATCGGCCTGGACAAGCGAGCTTCTGCAGTCCCGTATGCACTCGTCCGGTCAGCTGAATAATGATCTGGCTCTGTCGGATTCTGATGACGAAGAGCGAATGGAGGCGATTAAGCGCGGTGACACTTCTGATAACCTCTTGGACTCTTTTTGAGGCCAGTTACCGTCTCTTCTGTATCATCTCCGTTTCCTCTGCTCACGTTGGAAGGCAAAGGGCTAGAAGTGCTCCAGTCATTCGTCTTCAGTCAACCCATCCAGAGGTACACACCATCGCTGCCCTCATCATTCCTTCCGCTTTGCCACATATCTTTCATAGACTACCTCCGCCTTGTGCACTTGCTCACGTTAGAACCTCTTGTGGAGGCAAAGGCTTCAATTTGTCTATTTTTTACCTCAGTTGCTTTCCATTTGCCGATACTTTGCAATCCTTTGGCAACTGTATATGGTTTTCCTTATGGTTCCGTATTTATGTACTTTTAGTGGAGTTCCATTGTTGACGAAAACATGCTCTGCAGCTGTAGTATAGCAAAATTAGGCGGTAGTTTTGCAATTTCAGTTGATAGGACGAGGATTGAGATGATCGGAGCAGTGATAGGCGAGACGGAGCATTTCTACCACGTCTGTCACACGAGATTGGTGGGTGCTCTCGCCGACCAATCATTTGTGGGGGCGTGGCCAGACCAAATGTTGACCGGGTGTTGCCTGTCCGTCTTTCATAATGAATAGGAGAAGTAAGCCGGTGATTTCTTCTTTATGTACTAGT
Source organism: Teladorsagia circumcincta (assembly GCA_002352805.1). Classification (NCBI taxonomy): domain Eukaryota; kingdom Metazoa; phylum Nematoda; class Chromadorea; order Rhabditida; family Trichostrongylidae; genus Teladorsagia; species Teladorsagia circumcincta. Next base: position 235,587 of record KZ345189.1, read on the forward strand.
CTGACCCATTGTGTATGTATACTGTTGTATCTCGTATCTATGTCGCGTTCATGTGTGTATTTCAAGCGGAAATGCGTTCTGCTTTTTTTGATCTGATAATAGTGATTGATAATCATCTCGATTTTTGAGGGTTCATCTACGACGTTGTTGTTTTCCGTTATTCCCTGCCTTGTTTCAATTTTTATATTATTTCGCGTACTGTTTTACAAAGAATCAAGAGAATTATAAAGATTCATTATTGCAACTCGCAATGGCCTTATCGGCTACGCCTCGTCGCGACCGCACGTGCTTCGAGCCGGCTGACTCAGACCCATTTTTTTGAAGAGCTAATGTGTTTGGAAGCGTAAAGTCTTTCTCATTTGAGGCTTCACCCAAGAAAACATTGGCAGTTGATATGGTGTGGACACGCTTGCAGTGCTACAAGGTGGGTATTGATTTCACGCGCAAACGGTAGACATGAGCAGTGGGCTACCCGACAGGAAGCCTGTTATGCAGCGTGAAAACAGAGGTGCAGACGTGTTGAGTCCACGCTGCGATTCGTCCACTGACCCGTCTGCGTCTCTGCCTTCTTGCCGTGCCACAGACCTCCTTTCGAGTACCCTGACAGTAGTTCGTATCCGGCTGCCAGGTACGTTCGAAACCAGTAGCACCGCTTAGGCATGGCATAAGACAATAAATAACATCAAAAATCGCACGTGCCATTGATTTTTTCGAGGATTGCGCCACTCGTGCCATTTTGCGGTATCAGTTACTCCCATAGAAAAGACTTTGGAAATCATGTCAGAAATGAATTTCGATGCTATTGAGTAACTGTGTCAAGCCTATGCTGCATTGCAGTCGCAGCTGACAGCTGGGCCCAAAGGGTTTGTGCGTTGAAATGTGAGAGGCAATTGTGATTTAATCAACCGCCACAAAATGATTGACCTTAATCTAGTTTGGGGGGGGGTGGGGGCAGCTTCGCGGCGCCCTATAGTGCAAAGCAATGCATCCGTGAGCCAGGTGGATGTAGGCAGTTCAGGGGTTGAGAAAAGGACGAGGTACTCGAGATGTGTGGAAAACTGAAATGTGTGAGTTCACACTACATATTTTGGTTACGAACATGCCGCGCCGCTGGCGAATGCCCCTCCCCCCACAAACTAATTTAGCTCCGAAAGATGTGAGCGTTGATTAGTTTGTGTCATGTATTCGAATAAGGCCAAATCGCTCGCGAGACTGGATAACTTTCAGCCTTAACAGAAACCTATAGTTCATTCATGAAATGCCACTCTCAGGATGTCTAGTGGGTGTTGAACGAATATTGGGCGTTATGGGAAGTGTTCACAAGGTATTTTGGACATTTGATCTTTTGCTTTGGTACAATGCTGACATAGCTGTGATTTATTGCCAACAAAGTTGTTTTTCAACTCGTAACGCCCAGGAAGTACCACGTGAAGACTATTTTAGGGTGTAACACATTGACTCTGTCTACCAGTGGTACGCCTATGTGTCACCGCAATTTGACAAACTTTTTTCGAGAAAAAGACAGCTGTTCAAAGACTGTTTCGTGCTAGATGAAGGGCTTAATAGTTTCCACTCTGAAAATGAGTTATAAATGAATAGTAAGGAGACTTATCTAGCTCAATATTAATTTATTTTGCGTAAGTCTTTGTGAATGGCTCTCAACAAAGTATTTATTTTTGAAATGTTTCGCAAAGTTCTGTGTCTTCGAAGCCAGGGACCATGTCTTCACCAGAGTTTTTCTATTCCACTTCCCGCATAACCCGAGGCCGTAACGTATAGTCCCCCGAACAGGAGAGGATTTCCATTCTGGTAATCCTGACGCTCTTCCCGGAAGCTCTTGACGTTAACTCACCGATTGTCATGTGATTGATATGATGCAATCGGTAAGACATCCCCGAAACTCGGTGGGCATAGCCTCTTTCCGAGCGCTTTCGTGGGAGGCGTACCTTTCCAGGATGGGATCCCTCTCCTGTTTGGGGAAGCATACCTTATGGCCACTGAACTATCAGAAGCATAGGCATTAGCTTAGCCAATCCATGCAACTCCGCGTCTTCGGCTTCTCCTAATGTACAACACGGTTTTAAACGGGGTTACATTTCCCAAAAAAAGGATGTAAATGGAAAAGCAACAAAATTGCTCCTATATTTAGTGGGTCTGTCTAATTACCATGATATTTGTTGACAGGATTGGTGGAGGTGATTGGAAGGTCTTTGCGTATATTCAATAGCACTTAAATTTGTCTGATATGTTATAGAATTCCTGGCAGCCATTAACGAATTATGCAGTGTTTTGATAGTATGAATGGACTAAATAGGCTTTGATGAATTGAGCTTAGGTCATCAGTCGTGTCAACAGCGCTTGTTGTCACTGTGCTATCCTCATCCTTTGAAATGCCTCTCCATGATGCATAACCTAGAGCTGGTTTGTCCACAAAGAGGTGGTGCCAACCGTCGCGTTTACACTTTTCCAAAGATTTTCCTTTCCCCGCAGGAGTTTCTGGATGCGGCCCCCGTACCAGCGCGCCATACGAATACGATCCCATATTAAACCCTCCACACCCTCCTCGTCATCGAATGTTTCCGTAGTTTTCTAGTTTTCCCGGCGGGGGGGGGTAAGCTGTAATGAAGCAGCCAATCCTCTAAGTTTATCCACGTTTCTCTTATTTCAAAGTTTTCGCGAAATTCGTTGAAAAGTCCTTAATAAACGACACATTTCTTCTACTTCACCATTCTACAGAAACAACCCCTATTCACATTCCTCCAAATATGGCTAACCTTACGCAACCCTATGTGCGCGACCCCAACCTTCACGGGATCAAATGCGACACCCTCATTCGAATAGCGCGATGGTCGGTTGACCCTGAGTGGAGCTCCGGAACGGAGAAAAATTCAGCTGAGCAGTTGAAGCGCACATGCACTCGCTCCATTTGTACATATTAGGTTGTCCTCAGATAGATGCGGGTTTCTGACCTCCCTCTTCGAAGCAATAAATTCATTTCAATGTCAACATTTTCGGCAATATGAAGAGAAAAAAAAAAACTACGCATCTTTCTTAAGAAAAGGCATGCTGAATTAATGCAGAAGCTCAGGATATAGAAACCTCCAAAGCACGGAAATCGTCGGAGGTCGTTTCCACCTCGATTTTCAAATCTTTTTCTGCCCAAAAGCTGTCGAGATTGCTGATAAAGTAGAGGTTGGTGAGAGAAAGATCCAATGGGTACACTTTGTGAAACAAAGCTGGATAAGTCGATTCGTGCATTTCTTGCAAGGTCGTTTGTGCGACATGTGAATGGGCGTCGACATGGAGGACAGTTCATTTCCACCTCCTGGATACAGACCTTCTGGTTTCCGGTGCTTTACGTCGGTGTGATGGACAGACCTTCGTACTGTATCAAGTTCACCTGGGTTCAGAGAGCTGTGATTCATCATTACTTCGGAAGGCTGCCAATTCATCACAGTGGTCATCATTCTGTGGAATTCCTGCTTAGTAAGAAGTTTTTGATGTTCGTCGTTGCTTAGATTTTTGCAAAATTGCTTAGTTCCGCTACAAAAAATCTGATTTACGTCGAGGATGACGAAATGTTCTAAAACACGGATATTGTTTTGGATAAAACGAGTTGTGACGAGATCCCTGAAGGGCGATTTCACTGCTGCCCAGTCAGCTCATGCGGTGGCCATTTGTTTAGCTTTCTTACCATCCCAAATTTCTCCAGGCGCTCCGGAAATTTCGCTATGCTTGCTCCAGGTCGTGCTGCTTGCAGCCGTACCCTTATCCGGAAATTCTTTTCTGCCGGCTCCTCAGGAGGTTGTCGTTGACATGAGAATGGCGCCCATAACCCTCCTCACTTTGAATTTCAAGTTCTCTCCTCTGAATCTTTGTAACCATTGCTGCAGTGTGCATTTGTTGACACATCCTTAGCCCTACACAACAACTCCTTTCAAGCTGTCTTCGCAGCACTGTTTCCGAATTTCGACCCATAGAATTAAACTTGCTCGAACTAGTGCTTTGATGGCTTCTATGCAAACCTTTAGAAAGGGCTGAGATACGAGTTCTTCCGAAAATTTCTTTAGAAAAAGCTGATGCACGAGTTCTTCCGAAACCCAGTGGATCCACAAGAAAGGGAATGAAATGAGCTTCTCAAGCATGCGCAACAGTACAGCAATCAAAAGAGAATTTCTTAAAAAATGTCTAATGAAATATGGCACATCAAAACCCGCATTCATTTCCTAACAACCTAATAAAATGAAATTGATGGTACAGAACAGGTCATCTGAAGGAAGCCATCGCCATCTGTAGAAGCATTTTTTGACACCCTTCCCAAGGTCAATGTAAATCCCTGGGCCGTGAAATTTCCGGGCACGGCACCCCTTCCTCCCCCCTCAGTTTCGCCAACGCACCTCAGCTTCCTCAAAAATTCCCATCGATTGGGAGAAAACGGCGGGAGATACTATTACATGAAGTCTTCATTCTGATTATTTTTGGAAACACATTTCAGCGCCCTCCAATCAGGGTGAATAACGGTCGAGGAAATCCTTGACAGGGGGGTCGTACTTGTCAGGGTGGGTCATGGGGGGTCGTAGCTGTAAGGGTCGACGGCGAGCACATCAGTGGCATCGTTGTGCAGATACAATAGAAGGAAGAGCGTGTACCGCAGCAGAAAACGAGGATGTGCGAAAACATTATATAAAATATTATTTCTGCCCGCTTTTAATACCTCGCTGACAGAGATACTGTTGTGAGGAACGCTGTCGCAAGAACGACAATGGAAGGAGATCCCTTGCCAAATGAAGCGGTTTGTCGCTTATAGGATTTAGGAGATGTGTTTACTACAATATAGATTCTGGCAACAGTCATCATCATATAACACCTTTCAATGGGGTGTACCGCTTTGAGTGACGGTCAGATGCATGGCGTATACCGAGACGAAAGCGCGCGATGTCGATTGTCCCTTTTCATGTCGCCCACGCTGAAGGGTTGTATTCTAGATACATTCGAGTGTTGCCTACGAAATATTCTGCAACGGTGAAAAAGGAAGCGCCTCTTTGAGTGGTTAGCGATCGACCTCGATACGACCTCGACGCAAATATCTTCTCAGAAAAGAGGCCTGGGAAGAAGCTCAATAAACCATTGGAAAGCGCGAACCTTTCGCTTTTCGGAACTGTCTTCACTTTTTCGGGTGCTTAACAAATCAGAGAGATATTGCCTTTTGAGCGCCAAAAACTCGCATGAAAATTTTCGCGTCCTCGACGCTACCTCGACGGAATTCGAGAGACCCTATCTTTCTGCATGGAAGCCTTTCAGAGAAATTTCAATGCAGCCTGGCAGTAGCTGGCCTAGCTCTATCTAATCCGACCACTTGCTTTTCAAAAGGTCTGAAAATTGGGGAATGGGACCTTTTTATAGAGGGTGTACATTCCGGTAGTTTCAAGCGGTGTATCAGCAAATCTGACCCAGAGACAAACCGCGCAGCACCTGTCGCGGAGTCGGCTGTTGGCCGACACTGGCTGTTGTGATGCTTTCTATGGACTTCTCAAACATTCGCATTGGCATGGACAACTCTTTGTGAGATTGCAAAAACTCTCTCCGGTCACGAATTGAACCCGGGTCTCGCATATGAGAGACGCGGATACTCACCACTACACTACCCCTACTCTTCGTTCACGGGAGAGAATCAGATAGTAGGGGTCGTGCCAAGACCTCGATTTTGAGGGAGAGGGGTCGTACTTCTGCGACCACAACCTCGACACAATTTTCACCCTGCCTCCAATATGACCCATCTGTCAAGGCTCCTCAACCCTGCATCGTATATATCCAGCCAGGCTTTGGGGTGAAGATGAGAGTCTTAACTGAAGGCGATAATAAAAAAGCACCCAAAATCGGTAAAAGGAAAGAAAGTACAGAATTCATGAATTCTTTCCATGACCGCAAATCTGTGAATGCCATGTTCGACGTCAAATCGCGTAATTCTCCTTCAAGTGTTCGTCTCTATTTTAACACGATCCGTTGTCGTTTGATGATGATTTAAGACTAAAATACAAACCAGCACGGAGACACCGTGATAATCTGGGAGAGAACCGTCGAAAAAGTGATAAGAGAGTGTGAGAGAGAATGCCTGAGGGGAGAGACACCCGAGACACGACCGGTTTCATGGTCTCCGCCTTTCGCGGTTGACGACGATGTCGACGACGGCGGCTGCGGCGATGGTGACGATGACCCCCACCCTTGTCAACTTTTCTTCCGTCGCTATCCCGCTGTTATCGATATCGTCATCTGCTGATTTTTATTAATCAATTAGAACACTAATCCTATCAGTGATCGATAAGTGATGGGAAATTAGTCAATTTCTGGCTATTTCTCAATATTCTTGATGGAATTTACTAACATTCACAAGAGAGTGACGAACTTTCCACTTAAGTTGATCTTTCTTTGTCCGTTATTGATCCAGATAAGTGAAGATCGTCCTAAGAGAGATTCATGTCCACGAGTGCGATTATTGGCGTGAAATCGACGATATATCATAGTGATTACCCACGATTCGCCAAGGCGCCAGTGCGAGCGAGAAACGTCATCGACCCGTAGTCGTCAAAAACAAAACGACAAGACTCGTGATCGCACCTTAAATGGGGCGTGAGGGAGGCAATGGGCTGGCAGTAGATCTTGAAGACCGAAGAGAGCGACCAACACATTTCCTGGTTACAACTTCGAAAAACATTTATTCTGCAAATTGAGTTTCGACCCCAATAATAGCACATTTTGAAGGAAATACTATTCTTCTAGTATAAAATAAGATTTTTTTTGCACAAATTTTTAATTCCAGTTGACAGCTGGACTCCTGGTTATGGAAAAATTAGTTTATACCCAGGAATTTTCTTTCGATTTTCGCCCCTACCGTGGTCAGCCTAACGCCAGTCAGGTAGAATGTAAGCGAAGAACTCGGAGACATCGCCCCATGCCCAAAACTCTTTTTATTATGCTCTCACCGTGAACGGTGATTAGCTGAGAACTAACAAATCTAACTTAAAGGCGAATTTCACGATGAAAAGGTAGCTTATTGGAAATACGAGTACAGGTGGTCGGTGGAGCAGGGATGAAAAAGAAACCATTGGAACAGCCCGGAACTGAGGAATGAGGCCCTTTCCTTCCCGTTGATTTTCGCATTGATGCGCTCTCATCTTGCTGCTCTCTTCAGGCTAACACTTTTTCTGCTATCTAATCAATACCCGATATACACTGCGTTGCAAAACTATACGACATACCCCCAATTTTGAATTTCTGAAGTTGCGCGGAACTGAGCGCAGAAACGGGTAATGCCATTCGATTCAGCGCATAAAGAAACCTACAACAGGGAATCGCCAAGAAATTCCATCGACTTTTAGAAATCTAGGGTCGAAAAAATGAAAAAACGGCCGTTGCAAAACTATACGACATAGCAAAAATTTTGA
>KZ345190.1:31064-62714 GCA_002352805.1 Teladorsagia circumcincta
ATATTTTCAGTATCTCGGATAAACTTGCAGAAGGGCACTCAGAGTTTTGAGCTACAGGTACGTTGCAAACACGCCCACTCATCTGTGATTGCTGCACGCGCAAGCCAGCCATCTACAGGTGAGCTGCGCCTGCTGACAGCATGTACTGTAAACACTCCTGCAACCCTTACTCGGAGGATCCTCCTGCGGGGATCTCCCAGATACTGAAAATATGCGATCTCATCAAGAGAACGCCACCATGCAATCCACTCCCCCTCTCCTCCCCCCCCCCCGTTACACGTAACTTACTGAACAGGATCACTTACTGCTGCGACAGCGTTTGATGACTTGACCGTCTCTACATCGAGCGCGACAAAGTACGCGACGTTGATGGAGACGTAGACCGCTGTCACCGTCAATATTCCGACCAACAAAGCAAGTGGAACGTTCCTGAAATGAATTTGAAGTTGTGTAAGTTGCAATTTGCATATCCGGACATCCTTAAATGAGATAAGAAATGACTCAAGGAAGCACCATAGAAATAGAACGAGTCCAAGAAACGAAGCGAAATGAAAATCAGCACTTCTTCATGGGTGAGAAATTTCCGAAACTCAAAAACCAATAAGTAAGGCAAGAACGGGTATGAGCTTTCTTTTGGTAATTCTTGAAACATCGATCTCGGTAAAAAAAGCAACCTCAGGCTGGGACGTCTTACATAGGAAATTTGAGGATTCGTTTTACTGAAGTGAGTCTTTGTAATGGCAGATTCTGCGATAGAGTATGCGCGTTCATTTTCGCCAGAAAATGAAAATAACCGTTACATTTTGAGATTTTGAGTCGATCAGAAATGATAGGAGCAACCAAACCGCCTAGAACCCTTTAGGTTTGACTGTGATTGCGTGTTTAATAAAAGTCCAACTACAGTTGTGGTTCCCATTAGTCACTTCACTTTTTACCGTGTTTCACCGTATCAGGAAGAGGGATGACCAATAAGGAAAGCGAACAGCCTATTCTTTGGAATGATCTAGAAATAGTGCTTCTAAATACTCATGATGGTTCATCATCAAACATTACACTGATTTTCCTCTTGAAAAGCTTACTTTCTCGGCCTCGCAATTTCTCCAGTACTGTAGTTGAGAACGTCCCATCCAGAGAACGCCCACAAACCACCGTAAAATCCCAGAATCATATCACCGGGTGTGTAGTTGGAGCCTTTCATAGGATCGCGTAGATTGGACGTCCATCCTAAATTGAGATAAGCTTGATTGAGGGACTCAAAAAAGTAGCGAATAAAATTTAAGGTTTCGTAATTTTGTTCGAGGACGCAGTTGTGAATAAAATAAAACGGAGATATGTTAGAGAAGGTACTGAATGAAGAAAGAAGTGGTTCCCCTCTCGATGTCGGGAGCAGAGATTGACAAAAATCTAAATTTGCTTATATCTCTCAAACCAATAACTAAGATACGCCTGACAGAAAAGTTAAAAATAGGAAAGGGTTGTATTTGCTAAAGCACCGGTATAACTTTGCAGCAAATAAGTTCGACTTGGTCTCCAACAGGGATTTGTAAGCATTCGTCTGAAAATGGTAGCCAGGCGTCTTGTACTCTTATCTGGTACTCCGTTATACCCTATGGGTACCCCCTCATTCAGACGGGCCGTGTCTATACCGTATAACGTAAACGCGCGACATTAACAGGCAGAATGGGAAGTGGTCGTACTCTTAGAGGATTTTTAACGCTTTGTTCAGCTTTCGCCTTCAGTAACGCACAATTCGGCACCTTTGCTTCCATTTTTGGCCAACATCAAATAGCACTTATAACCTTCAACAGGAGTGGACTACCAACAGCAAAAACAAAGGGGTTGCAAAGATCCATAGGAGAGAATCGTCAAGGAAGAATGAATATTTTCTGCCCCATATTCGCAAGTATTGGAGTGTTGAAGGTAGGTGCAGTTTGAGTTGAAGACTGGTGTAGAGCTATACGTGAGTTCAGAGTGAGAATCGCTGTCTGCGTTGGTATGGTCCCACCCCTTTACGGTGATTCCAAACCGATCCATCTGGTTTGGAGCAGAAAATGCTAGTAGTTTTTGAAACATGAGCGGCATGTAGCGCTAACGCTGACATGACGCTGACCCTTCCCCCTTCTTTGAAAGCACTATGATCCCCTTGTCGGGACACTTTTTCACACTGGATGGTATTACCTGAAGACTGGACAGGGTCGTGGATAGACGTAACTAAATTGAAGAAAAGGGTTTAGAGAAGGGAGGGCATTGCATTAGCTGGGAATGTAATGCTTTTGCATGCGCACCCTTGTCGTCACGGTAAGTGAAGATATTTGTGAAAAATGCAAGAATACCCTCAAAATTCGTTAAAGCAATCGTAAATGTGTTTATTTTTGAAAGATAGCGGAAATCAGTCTCACCTTTAACGTAGTAGAAATAGAGTCCGGTGGCGATAATGAGGAAACACGAGAGCAGCTTTGCTGCTGTTGCAACGATTTGAAATCGACCAGCGAATTTGTTTAGACTGAAGAAGTTCATCCATGTGACCATCACTGAAAATTCCATGTGATGAATTAATCTCGCAAAATTCCGCAGAATCGTAGCAAATTTTTTCAAAGGAAATGGATATGAACACAAATATGCAGGTGGCTGCCCACATGGGTTGCCAACTAACCTAGTCGCCTACTAACCATTTGTCGTAATTTTGCATATTTTTGATGTCAGAATAATCAATGTCTTTTAGCTAAAATTACTTTGTGCTGATTACGTCTTCATTATACTAAACGAAATCAACGAATGTGAGGGAGGTGGCAGTAAAATATGCCGTCCCACTCAGGAGTAAAAAAGGGCGCTTTTGACTGTTTTGAAGGCAAAAGGAGTTCTCCTTGTCAATACAGAAGTCAATATAGATGTACAAATGCATAATAATAATAAAGCTATAATTAAGGAAAACCATTTTATTCGTAAATGACTTACACAGTAAGCTGAATCCGAACAATTTTTGCGCCAGTGGAGCCCAATCATCATCGATGTCGTACACCTTGTATTTCAAAATTATTTATACCACAAAATGGGAAACCGTAAGAAATGAAAGGGTTGTGCCACATTTTGCCTTTATACAGAATTCATTCGAATTCGATCTGTAACTCATGTCGACATGGTGTTCTTAAAGGCACAACCTAGGCGGAGGTCATGTGAACGATCTCTGGTCTGTAGTATAGATCTCCCGAGGGTGATAGCAGCCGTGGTACTCCCGTGTATGAGAATTGCTTCACAAGAGCGCTAGGACCTTGCCAGTTCAACTGCAGCAGCTGCAATGCTTCCTGCCTGTCTGCCTGGTGCCCTCTAGTCTGTTGCTCTCTCTCTCGCCTCGTACTCCTCTTCGCGCTCAGTCTCTCATTGCCTTGGCGCAGCCGATTACAAAGGTGAGTGGGCCCTAACTCTAAGCAATTTTGAAAAACTCTTCTCTTCTTCTTCATGCCGGCCCATTTCGCACCATTAGGTTCGCAATAGTGTGCAAGAACCACAATAGTTTGATCCTGAGGCATGCCTTCGAGTGGCGCGCGTGGCTGGGAAAGTACCGCAGAGGTCGAGCAGCTGCTTCAGCTGTTCACCGAATTGAAGGCTATTAAGTGTCATGTGGTTGTTTCTTAGGTAAAGAAGTGAATCTGAGAGGATGGGCAGAAAAATGAAAATGAAGAAAAACAGGCAGATGTTCATGTGGAGGTGCAGTGCTCGAATACTGAAGAATACTGAAGATATCAGGCATTATGAATGAGATTAAATAAAATAAACCAAGTAAAAGGTATAAATAAGCAAACTTAAAAATAAAAAGTAATGTAAAAGAGTAAGAGAGAATGGTGGGAAACAACAGAGTGAGAAAATGTGGCAAAATCTCAAGAGTGAAAGTTGTTTAAGCGTTTCTTTTGGTATTTACAGGAGAGAGAGTAAATGATAGCTATAAAAGTACCATTGAGTGGATGGATGGCATGGGTAAACGAAAATTTACAGGCACCTCTAAGGGAAAGGAAGGAAAGGGTAGGATTAAGATCTGTCCAAATTGGGAACAAGACCATTCGCCATGCTGCGTCAATTTGAAACTTTTGATGGCCTGCCTGGAGATGGCACTCCTTCATGTCCCACTCTAATGGTGCAGGATTCGGTAGTTTCGCTTGACTAGCCAGTCACTTAGTACACTGCGAATCCATCCAAGAAAAAGTGAACCGGCGTCGGGGTGAGGGTGAGGGGAGGAAGGCTCATACAGCAGCACGTTTTTTCTGCACATTCCTTCCGTAACGAACTCTAACCTCTAAAAACATACGACACCCCTTCTTGGGTAAATCCCAGCGGACACTAGACCCTAATTTGAAAACCGTGGTGAACGCTCGAAGATGGGACTCGTTATTGATCGTAACAAACTTTTGCTAAGATACCTGTTTGAGGCCTTCAATCAGGTATTGTCCAAACGTTTCAGAGATGATCGCTATTGTAGCTGGATACGTCATCAATACAGAAACGAACATGAAGGCGAAAGCGATTGAGTACCTTAACAATTTTTGAACATTCTAATTAGAACAGATTTCCTCTAGAACTCTACCAGCGGTCTTCTTTTGGCGGGAAATAGCTTTGGGAAATCAAAAAAAAAACGCTAGGTAGGTGGGCCAGATAACGGCTTTTTATATGCACACCATTTGGCCATATTCAAGATTACTGGTGATCGCTATCCTTCACGTTACGACCCTCGTCCTCCAGTGGCACTGAAGAGTACGAGCATGTTGTATGGCCTATGCCAAAAGGATAGAAAAATTCCGAAAACTTTACAATGAGAGTAAAATGGCTGGGATTGATCAGTTATGTGGTACGCCGCGTAGCCGACTTCCATTCAGAATTCCACTTTTGTTTGCCTGCTTATTCCAGTCACAGGGATTAGTATAAACAGCTGTAAAATTATAGTCGTCTTTGTCTTGCTTTTGCTGATTACGTGCTGCAGAGTGAATATTCACCGTATTACACTTATGCAAAGATGTTCGACAAATCATTTCCCAAGCATTACTCCTCAGTTTAACCGCTATCTGTTACAGCATTGATGAGTGGAAGTTCTCCGCCAATCCCTGGAATTCCACCATTGCGTTGTATAAAGCCTCTTCCATCGCGTGCACCTTATGCATTCACTTGAGACTAGAAAGACACTCAGCTCTGAACACCGTCAGGCACTGCTGTTAGGCATAATTAGCCTTTTTCGTCCATTCAAACTCTTAAACTGCTGTCTTCAGGGCACATTTCCGGCATTGGCGGCGTCTGCAACATGTGAGTAATTTGCGTCTTCAATAAAAGATGGAAGATTAAAGTTAGTGGCGTCGTTCAATCTCTTATAGGATTCGCCACCTACTAAATATCCATTCTGGATCATAATGGCATGTGAAATCATAATGGGATTCGAATATGTAATACTATATATGTAATAATATTATGTGTTTCTATAGAAAATAACATGCGGAGGCCAGTCAAGTAAAAAATAGTTCACCCATCTCTCAAACGAGTGAGCGTAGCGCCAAGTAGGCGAGCGGGATACCTTGAAGGCCCAATTATTGTATCTTGGGCTTTACTCGATCCTGGATCTGATACACATGCGGTGCTTATGACGCCCCAATCGCTACCCTAGCTCTGTCTCCCTCAACAAAACTACCGATAATCTAAGTTTATTTGTAATCGAAATTATCGTAGTGATAAAATTCTTGATGAATTTCTTGAAAAGTTGACAAGGTAACAAAAAATATCTCACCATTTCACATAACAGATGTAGGCAAAATCGCATCCGGCTTCTCTTATTGAAGTTCCCAATTCGATGTAAACGAGAGCACCTTAAATGGAAAAAGGTGAGGTTTATCTTGCAAAAATCAGTACAACATGATGAAAATATAATGGCCGCTTGACTGAGAAAGTGATGTATGTCGTTCCGTAATGGGCTTGCAATTCTTACAGGGTTTCTATCAAAGGTTCAAAAAGTCACTCAGCCGTAAAAAAGATGTTACCGAGGCCTAACAGGTAGGGTGAACCGCTTGCTGTTTCAAGTCCAGGAGTTTGATGATCCTCCCCTTCAAGAAAGCCTCGATGAGACCACCCCCCTCACCACATCCCGACCCTGTCTGAAAACGCGACAGTTCTCGTGATTTTTCTATTTCTGAATTCGGCTATATCACAGGATCACACCTTTTCGTGACATTTGCGAGAAAATCATCGAAAACTCCGAACCCCTCACCTGCATGAGTCCACCATATCACAAATACGATCCCCTCCCCCCTTGGAGATTGTGCAACGGACCGTGAACCCTACTAACAGGTGCAAAATCACACCACTAGAATAAAAGGCGCTGAGTCATGGGTCTGTGCAATAAAGGGGGGTTTGGCTTTGTCCACAGATTGTGATAAACCTTTTTTGCCCATACCAAGACTGGCGTATGTAGGTGGCTCAACACAGGTGCCCCTACCATTTCAATTTAACTACAGTTATCTAGCAGTGTAAAACCTGAGCACTAGGTGCTGTCTGGTGGTAAAAGTGATAAGAACAGTGAGATTCAAAATGTAGAAAAAATTATACTCAAAAAAAATTCATCGAGGAATGTGTTTATCTTACCAAGTATTGCGATCAGAGAACAGGCGACCCATACCAGAAGCGACAGCCCAACGCTATCCGTACACCTCAAAAATAGCCGTGAAATTCAAAAAGAAATTGTACAGAATTCGATCATTTCAATAGAGCTAAAAAATAAAACTGCGTCATGGATTCTCAGAAAAAGCCGCGAGTGGATAGAGCTTTTACAGATACTGCACGCTCCAGCTGGAGACCTGCTCCAATAAGTGAGATACGCCCGTTCACCGTTCAAGAGACGTGGTTGCAGGTAAATGTTGAAGATGCTCAAAGTGTGGGTGGGCACTAACCAGGGAGGTTTTTCAGGGAATTCCCGGCTTTTTTAAACGGTCTTCTGCATGATATAGAGGGCATGCATTGATTTTAGAACTGTAGCTCAATTTTCCTAAGCGTCCCTCTGAATACCCGAAAAAGGAATAAAAAAGCTCAACGACACGCCTTTCTGGCACCAGTTTTCAGAAATACCTACTCATATGGATCACTGATGACCCCAATAGTAATAACCCATCCATTACTATCCGCTGGTACCATTTTGCGACATCACGAAAGCGCTTGTCGAAATAGCAAAAAATTGTCACCACAGGGATTCGACTACGGACCTCATTCAGGAAAAATGAACCACAGCTCTGTTTTCACGTACCCCTGAGTAAGCAAAAAGCCGGGCATTTCCTGAGAAATTTCGAAATAAGAATCCCGACTAGATCATCTCTAATTGTTCGACCCCCGACCGTGTGTTTAGCAGCATTTAGCCTGGGCTTAGGCGTTCACTATGGCGCACTGGAGGTGAATCAGCCTAATCGGAAAATTTGGCAGGCTTCAGGTCGTGGCTTTGGCCAACTTCTCATGGCGATCCTCAAAGGAAAATGGATTCATGCAGGGAGTCGCACGTAGTAACTGAATGGAAACATGCCAACGAATTCACTGATAATTCAAAGAAGTAAGTCTTCTCATTGTCAGTTATATGATCTTGTTTTTTGAGAGTATAAACGAATTTCTGAAACACCTGAGTATTGAAGCAGGTGTAATGAATATACCCGATCCGATGATGTTGCCAATCACATACGACGTAGCACCGAAGAAACCCAGTTTGTGTTTGTCATCCATTTCTGAAACGTGAATGCTGAATACTGTCACTGCCGTTATTGACGAGAAACCATTATTCCTCTTCTATTGATCGAATTAATATCGGATTACGGTGTGAAGTACGATATGAGAACTCGCGTGATTGGAGCGGTTATGACTGCCAGAAGAAATCGATCTAGGCGCTATAGTGGCAATAAGGTGGAATAAAGAAGTGGAGGTGCATTTGCTGCTGTGACCTACCGCCTACAATAATCCCAATTTTCGAAGAAGAGGAAGCTTTGGGGTTGTATTAGTGAACAAATTTCAAAGTGCAGGAAGTAAAATGTTATTGCTTTCTCTTAATACCGAGTGTGAAAGAAAGTGTGTTTGCTGTGTTTTGATTGGGTGAAATGCTTCGCACCAAATTTCTATTCCTTTTCTCCTTATTGAGAGAGGCTTTATTCTGTTCTACGGCCATTTCTTTTTTCTTTGAGCGCTTATGTCGTTGGGGAAGCAGGGCATTCAATTGAGTGGGCCAATTACAGAGGATTGGACTAAGTCTTGAAGAGAAGCAGGGATCAATCCTGTTTTAAATGTGGCCCATCCCCCCCCCCCCCGCGGCCATTATCACATTCCTTTGCATGAATGATGTCAAAGAAGTTCGTTAGAACAAATGAATGCTGCGATAATCTGAAAACTTGGGAGGCAAAAAAATAAGGAGGAAAGCCTACGAAGTGTCAGAGAATCAATTTAATGGATTCTTGGAAGGAAGCGGGAGCAGACTACCGATGCACCGGATGAATGAGGGAAGACTAAGTGATAGCGAGAAGCGGGGAGTAGAGTGTGATGCTCGGTCATGTGATGGAACAAGTGTTCTATCAGTGGGAAAGTTAGCGAGAAAACTTGGTAACCTCCACCAACCAACTACGTTTTTCAGTTTCATCGTAATGCTTTCCGGAATCGAATTTCCCCAGGCTTTCAGGTAGCGGGGGACAAAAAGTATTTATTCGCGACGACTTTAAAGAATTCTGACGTGGTTGGCTCTGACTGCTTGTAGACCACATCCATTAAACTCTCTCATCGGCCGTAGAAGCTTCAGTAGATTGGTGTTTTTCTAATGGTTAGACTCACTCTGCGAATTTCCTGTTGGAAATCAGGACGCTTAAAATTCCCAATATTACACTCTTTACAGATATCTGGGCGAATTTTATTTGCCTTACTGTGGAGCCTAGCGCTTTCATACTTTGAGGCAACGGTACGATAGGTTTTGAAGATGTACGGAACGTGAGGGTGCTGATTTGTTTGCCAATTCGAGAAAAGCGGAGAAATCCGTCACAAAAAACGCCCACCCGTCCTTGTGTGGCTCATCTTTTCGACAAGGACGGAAGGGCTAAGACGGCGGACGTAGGGACGAGTTTGCCGCAGCGCGTTTGGTGGCATCATGCCAAACCATGCTCCAGTTGTGCCGTCGCTGGCAACACAGCTTGTCCAAATCACCAAATAAACTAGGTGAATGGCTGAATCGCTTTCGGAGGAGCGCTTTTCGAGCACTGCTCAGCAACCATTGCACATTTCATCGTGGAACCGCTGCACCGTATTTCGCGGTAACCGAGAAATTGCTTCAAATGGTGCAGATGCGCTCCTTCTTTGTCGTAATCGTTTCCCTTAACACCACTCGCAAATGGACCTGGTGTGGCAGCAAGTGGCATGGTCTGTAGTGAGATCCTGGCTCGAATCCGGAACCAGGTCAACTAACTCTACCTCTGTTTTGATTATTCGCTTATTTTTACTTTTAACGCTGAATGAAACTAACTAGTCCATCGCCTGATCGTCAATCTTCGTATAAGACGAGTCGCGCTCAAATGCTGCTACTTCTGCCTGGAAGTAGGACGTGTGGCGCATAGTGATCATAAAGTCACCATATTTTTCTCGGCGCTGACACGTACGCAATGGCAGTAAACCCTGTCAAGCTTCAAGGCGTAATACTGGAATACTACACGCTAGGAATGGGCAATGAATATTCAAATGTGGCGGTGGGAGTCGGATATCAGTCCATAAATAAGATTTTGTGTGCTGATCATCGAAGATCATCCTTCAAACCTGAGTGGAATATACTGCGTACCACTTCTGTTTATGATCACCTTTCTTCCTTATGGAGCAACGTAATTTTCCTACTTTCATGGTCCGTTTTAGTTTGATATCGCTTTCTACTAATCAGCTAACATGTGGTTCAGGGTAAAAAAGAAAACATTGCCGTTGCTGGAATGGATTTGAAGCGTCAATTCTACCATGAAAGCGGTGTTATGGAAAGCAACTAACGTTCTACATGGGCTCAACAAATTAACGGTTTAAAAATTGATGACAAGGGGACCAGAAGCTTGTATAAAAAGCCAGCATACGCCACTTCTCATTCCATTCTAAACTAATCTATTTGTCTTACTTGCCTCTTTTTGCTCGTTCGCCACTTCCTCATCCTGCTGAAAGTTCTAAAATATTTCAAAGTACGGGCTATTCTACGTGTTGTCAGCGGCTTCTTCGGCAGTTCCCATTGCTAGTGGGCCGATCAACTGTGTGAAGTCCCGTAATAAAGCGTTACCACCCATGCAGCAGCGGAATGTGTCTTTGCTACAGTTGATATGGACAAGGTGGTACTGTTCCGCGATACAAGGTCCTTCGTAAAGTGCACTGCAGGCTGGCTGACAGACCACAATGCGCGCAGCTCGGGCCAATGACGTCTCCTCGACCAGAGACCAACAGATAATATCAGACGTCAGCTGATGTGCACTAGGAGTTATTAAGATTTATTGTTCGTTCGCTGCAAAAGAAAAACGCAAACAAAAAATGGCCGAGATTGTAACTGAGAAGTAAAAATATTTAGAATGATCTTCAACTGTAGCAAGAACACTCGTTATCGGGTCCACTTCGAGTTCACATTTTTCGGCTTTATTCACGATGTTTTTCCTTAGCTACTGTGATTTTGATTTGTGGTTGTTTCGGATGTCGTACACTCATAATTTTTGCAAGACCATGAAGATGATTCCTGGTTGCCAAAAAGTTAGTGATAGCTGGCAAAATGCACTGGGAACGACATTCATGCAATACCACCCAATCCCGGTGTGATCTTCACCTGAGGAAAACCTACTTGCGCACCACGAGAAAGGACTTATATTCTTACGTCGGTGCTAGCAGAGATACTGTAAATTCAAATCTCAATGCTCAACAAGGGTCTCATCCAAAAAGGGAGATACATTCGACGCGACAGTTGTTTTCACCTGCAGGGATTCCAATTGCATTGAAATCCTCGGGCTGCGTGAACCATTTCGCTTCCACTTTCACACTTACCCAGGAACTTTCCCTTTGCGAAAAGTTGGATTATTTGGAACCGGAGTTTACGATGAAAGTCACTTAGTCCTGAGTCAGACGGCTAGGCGCTATCTCTGAAAGTCACTTAAAAAAGAAGGCAGAGTTGATTCCTCAGAAAAGAAAAAGCCGTGAGGAACGGCTCAGAACCAAAATACCAAAAGGCTATTTCTTTGCCCTTCCGCATCGATGTGATTCTCGTCAGCGCTGTCCTCTGCAACGTTAGCGGTTTCTTTGCTAAATGGCCTGAGTCAGACGGCTAGGCGCTATCTATCGGCGGGCATGCGGAAGCGCGATTAGCGCGGGTGCGGTCCTGCTAGGGCGCTAGAGGCATGAGCTTTGCTACTGAACGCGCACCGTCCTGCACCCTTAGGGGCACGCCCGCTTCTCGACTGTATATTTCCCCTCTCTCCCCCTCCTTACTAGACGATATCCCCCCACATTGTTTCTCAGCGGGGTTGGGCCGCTGTTTACGCTCAGGTTCCGTATCATAACCTAATCATAGGATTCGTAGATTAAAATATTCATAGAATTCGTAGATTTTGAAGAAGGATTGAAATACACTCCACAAAAGACTAGGAATCTTTCAGAGTTAGTTTCTGATGGCTAGTTAACAAACGAAAACAAATGCCTTATTCAATGGTTGGGTAGCGAGAGCATTTCCCTCTCTCTTCCGCGATTAATGGTACTACCGGCATCAACCGACCGTTGGTCTGATTTCGAGTTCAACGGGGGTTGGATTGGCGGATGTGAAAAGGTGGAAAAGGGAGGGGAGCCGTATATATATAGAGGTGGAGTGGATCGTGGTTGCGGAAAAGCGGAAGTTCTTGACGGGTTCTGAAGGTTTGGGCGGAAATTTCACAAGACTTGTAAGAAAAGAGAAATTAGGAGGATTTGCTGTTTATGGCGCCTTCCTACTAACTTGCAGTGGTGATCGAGCGGAAAGTTACTGCAAGGTGGAGCTCAGGAGCGTTTGCCTAATCACTGGTTCCCTGAATATATCTGAAATAGTCTTTTCCAAATCTACCATATTGTCTTTCTCTTCTGGTGGCATCTTTTCTTTGCTGAACACCTTCTACAGTTGTTTCGGTTAAAGCTCTTGATTGCACGGCTAAGACCTTCAATTGCATGACTTTTGTATTAGTCAAAAGTCAAAATTAAATTTTTGAGCGCATATTAGCGCGCAGGGTGATCGGTGATAGGTAAAAGTTTCATTAATAAATTTTTCTATCAAGAAGATTGACTCAAACCCGAGCGAAAATCGAAGAAAAAACAAAAGGTAAAAGGCTATTAGTTAAATGTGAAAAGCCCTGTGATATGAAAGTTAGGAAGCACTCGGGAAGATGAAGCTGTGACAGAAATGAACTCGAGCCAAATTGAGCGCCTATAAGATCAGGGCCAATCATCAACTTAGTCGAAGTTCGAAGGCGAGCATTCTCTTCTCATGGGTAGGGTTTCATACTACCCATCCCCTTGGAAATGTGAAAATTTTAAAAATTCTCAAATTTCTCTCGAACACGGTGAAGAAATTCCTGTGCTACCCGGATTTTTTCCTCCACCTCCCTTCTTGGAGGCATTCTTCAGGATCAAGTGGTAAAGTTGCAACACACAAAAATGAAAGCAGAGATGGGAGGTTGGTCCGCATTGGAGAAGAAAAAAGAAGCCGCAAAACATTCTGAAATGAAAAGCTTCCTCGTTCGGCGAGGCGCACAGTTTAGGAAGAAGAGACACTGAGCACCGAGAAGGGAGTATTGGCAAGAGAGCACATAGAGTGAGAGGGTTGCAGACATAATACTACGCAGACCGTCACACAGCTGAAACAAAGGAAGCGCAAGGAAGCACTTCCCGAAGGCTATATCGGCCCCGTCGCGTACGTTGGAGCCCCGAGAACAGTGCAAGAATCACCTCCGTGGACAGTGCTATTTCACCCGGCGCTCCAGCTGAATTCATCGTGCTATGTGCCTTTGAACGCATGATCCTCTCATTTAATATTAGAGGAAAGCGAAAACCATCCGACGTGAACAATCCTTCCTTGGGATTCGCCACACATTCCGCTCCATCGAGAATCGTGGCGACCTCTTGAATGGGATTTGGCCTTTACATTGTTCTGTACATAGGTAACCTTTTCAGCTGATCGATGTGAATTAATTAACAAATCTCACAAAACTACAGCGATCAGCATAATATCCAAACATTAACGGCCCTGTGATGCATAAAAGAATCCAGTATAAAGCACCAGCGTTAATCAATCCCATTTCAGGGTGCGCCACAAGCTCTTCTTTCATTCAGAATGTGTAATGTGATTTGACCTGTACGGTGATTTGGGGGGGGGGAGACCCTAATGCATAATTCAGGATTTTTATCATCACGGACAAGTCTGGTACCGATTGATTTACTCCGAAAGGATGGAAGGCTTGCTAGGGTTCGACAACGCGCGACCAAGGATTTGATCTCTAAACAGCGCCTGTGGCAAACAGCGCCACTTGCCACTACACCACTGCCGCCCACTAGGATGCATTCAAGCTGGAAAATCGCCATGTGGTTTGCTTTGATTGAATTACGCTTTTTTAGTCACACTTAAGCGCTATCCGTCACATTTCAAATGCCAGATGTGAGCCAGCCAGGTTGAATAAACTGTGCTGGTGTCTAGAGAACGAATCGTTGATGAAGTGCTAAATCATACTAATTCTCGAGCATTTCTTACATTACAACACAGGTCGTCCAAAAATCAAATATTCTGATCCAGCAGAAAGTCGCTCATTGAACAACCTTCCCGGGTGGCATTTTTTTGGCGAGGGCCAGCCTGATGGAGCGGTGTAAGCCCATTCAACTTTTGGTGGGCAATCTGCGTGACTTTCTCGGCTCAACGTGCTGGTGTACTCAAAAGAAACAGAATCGTTTTTGTGGTTCTAGAGAAGATCGCTCTTTCGTTGCTCAAATTCTGTATAAGAAGCACTCAAAAGCAATGTTGTCTTTAGGCGTCGAAAGCATGGCCAACCAGCACGTTAGGGAAGATTTTGAAGATCGAATATTATCAGTGACGGTGGCCCACCATAGACTTGCTAGAATGGCCATGTTTCTAGTAGAGGAGATTTTTTTTTTGATTTCCATCCATTTTAGAACAGGAACTGTAGCAAGTCATCCTCCAATCTTAAATATGACCCCTACCCTGCAGAAGCGACTCCTACAAAGCAATAATGCCCGATCATTGGTAAGAGTGGTCCATAATCAGAGTGAATGCTCAGTTGGATGAAAACGAAAAGAGAAACAAAACAATCGCCGATGAAGCATCAACAAGAATCTTTCACTCCCCTTCGAAATAACGAAGGGGTTTAACCGGACGAGTTTTCTGAACTTGTTTGCTCAGTGGCTCAAAACAGTGCAGTAACCAGTGACAGTAACATTGTGGCACTCTCTGGCAGGCCCTTATGTATGCCTCAATTTCTCGAGCTATGTAGGTCATTGAGAAGGAACATATCATGCAAAAGCCACTTAAAGGAAAGGGTCGCGCTGGCTTACCATTAGAGGTAGAAAAAGTTCCACACGTGATTTCTGGAAAGAGTCCAGATAAGAGCTGAGAGAGATTGTGCGGATAAGTTAAAGTTCTTAAGAGCAAGTCTACTCGATTTCAACGCCACGGCGAAATGATCATTAAGCCAAAAAGCTAACTTCTACATGTCCACGTGGCCCTGGCAACCCCTTCCACGTCAAAATGGTAGATGGGCAGATGTTTCGAAAATTCGGAGAGCTCCTCTCCTGCGACTTACATATCACGTCGTTGATTAGGCGCCACTGCCTCTGAAATGCCAGCTATCGCCTAATTGGGTCAGTCTCCTACCCAATCACCAGCCACTATTCCCACTCGTTCCCATGGAATTGCGACCGCTTCCTTCAGCACCCACGACAAACTCTGAATTTTTGCTTTTTCTGCACCACATCCACCAGAGTTCATCGGAACCTCTCTAAAGTATTCGCGTAGAGACCTCGAGGAGCAGGGTTAAGCTCTGAAGGTTTGAGTTTCATTGCTACGTAAGTTGTGTTTCTGGGAACGACACCTTCGTACAATGCTGCAAAGGAGCCATTGAAGTTTATGGTGTTAGAAATGCAAGATGTCGAAATGAATTTCACATAACTTCGACATCTTGAGATCAATGACAGAAAGTCGTATGAAACATGAGTCGTATGATATCTCCTTTTTCATTGATAATATTGATGCTTTTTGCTTGAATTTGGTGTGAATGAATTTTTCCTTTTTTTCAAATTTCACTGCATTAGCGGATGTTTTTCTTAATATAATGAGATGAGAAAGATAGTCGGAAGCGGTGCAAAGGGAAGTGGAACTACTTGCCATGTGCGCGGTCTAGTGATATATTGGATCTTCCAGACCAATCAAGCCTGTGGGCTCCTGGGGCCGATTATTTGGTACTAGATTTCTTTGAGAGGATAAAAACGCAGCTGGTCTCGCAAGTCACTGTGCAGGCCGAATCGCATTCAAAATATACCGCGATACGTAGAATGCGTGGCGCAGCCCGGGTTTGATCAACGACGAATGCTCTAAACTCTATCCTTTGATGAGAAAGATAATCGACAATCAGGATGTGATGGCAAAAGTTGAATTTGCCTCAAAGCTGTTTTACAATCTGTACTGTGACTAGAAGATGAGAGCAGATTGGCCTTTATACAGTTCGTTGTCCTCTGCTACTTCATTCTCAGAAATTTCAGCGACCTGTATCCCATGGTTTTGGATCATTTATATGTTCGCAGAATGCGAAAATAGAAAAAAAATCTTAGCAGAACATCAAAAAACAACGTCTTATGACTGCGATCACAACAACAATCGATTCTGTAATCCAATGACGAGATGCTAGTAAGCGCTTGAACAGTAACGCTCCCTCACATTTCCGCTTAATCGAGTAGAACAAAAGGTAAGGAGCGGTTTGGCCGTCAAATATACAGGGGTGGTCAAAAAAAAGGAGACACTCTACCTCTTGCTACCTCTACACTCTACCTCGACGGTACTAATGACACTTTGCTGTATTCAAACCGAATGATCCCAATTGAAGATTGAAGAGCATACCCCATCTGTCCGCAAATGTCATTACAGCCTTCTACCAACGACATGAGAAGAATTTACCATGAGAACGTTGTGCATGGTTCGAGCTTAACGTGGTCCTCGACATATCATGGTCCATTATGAGGCAATACGCGCCCTGGTCGGAAAGAATCTTGCATTGTGGAGGTACGGTTTGTAGGAAAATATCCACAGCTGACCGATCGAAGAAATTCTGTCGCTGCTTCGGAATGGAGCGATTACGGAAGTCTTTCTGAGTTCGACGGCGACGAGAGATGACGTCATATTTCGAAGACGGTGAGGGCGGTTCAGGAGTGGACTGCTTTTGCTCGTGAAGGGACATCTAAGGAATATTATGTCGTGAATTCACATCAACAGCAACACCCTGCGGGAAGAAAAGTTCGGTGATATGTGGCATGGGCAAGTGTCTCTTTTTTGACCACTCCTGTAAAATATGTAAAATGCGCAACTGTCTTCTAAATTTGGATGATACATGGAATGAAGCAAACAGCGAACAAAACATCCAACTGCATCATTTGCATTGACGCCGGTCCAATGAATGCAACATGGCTCTCGAAGAAACCAATTTTAAGGTGATGAAGACGAACTTTCTAGGCAAAGACCATAAAAACTCTTACGCTATGTTGTTAACAGAACATATGCAGCTAGGAAAAGCAAATCTGATGGAACTTCGGAGTGTCTCGTTTTGAGCTCTCCAGAGAGTGGCCAATCAAGAAAATGATCTCATCCCCGAATTAAGCCAGACTCAACCCTCACGTCATCCATAGATCACGAAGATAATCCAGCTTTCCCAGGTAAGGCTGAAGACGGCAATCTACACGGTTACGTTAAGTAGTTCCTACATCAAGTGAAATTGACTTTTGCACGTTCACAATTCGTTATAGACAGCTTTCACCACGCGAATCCGATCTGGGATGGGTCCTTTAAGGGTAAAGGCTGAAGCCATGAACGAGAGAAACAGTTGAAATCTAACGGGAAGAAAGACAGTGTGCCAAACTGCAACCCATTAACAAGATCCAAAGACCCCGTAGCACACTAGTGGTCCTGCTATATCAACTGCCTATAGGGCCCAATAATGGTTTGACTCAAGTCCCACAAAAGACTAAGATAAGATCGCATAGAAGGGCAATGTAATTTTGGCATCGGACAACTAGGAATAAAACCGAGCAAACATTTTACAACGAGTTACTTGAAGTGGCAGTAATGAACGCTGTCTGCTTCAGGCCGATGTCACACTTTGCGAATCTTTAGCGCGATTCGCTAGCGATTCGACGTGACGCCCTTGAGCTGTGACAAAGACCAACTGTAGCATAACCACGAAAAGTTTTGATAGTAAAGGGGACACTCAAAATGGAGCAATCGTACTCACCAACGTTGATCTTCAACTCATTCACAGGTGTTTCTCGCGAAGAATCGCTGGTGGAGGGAGTGGAAGGAGCGGAGTCGACAGTGTCCATGACCGATTGTGTTTTGTGAAAATCGCAAGATTACAGGAAGAACAAGAAGATTATCGAGTCCACAGCAACCGAGCACGACAGCTTCAACACTCGACAAGTAGGTGCCGAAAACGCCAGATATTTACTGCGTTCAGAGGGCTGATTGATTACGTTCAGCTGTTGAGGTATCGATGAACGGACAAGGTGGCTAATGCAAGAAATCACGGGGGAATCCACCCCGTGAAGAATGCATCGAGCAGATTCATGGGCGCACTGGACACCTGCCACTGACGTGACTGATCTTGCACTTGATCTGCAGTAATTCGCTCCATCTCACGTGCAGCACCGGCTGGTCTGAGGTCCCTGTGCTGCCGCGGCTCTGGGCCAAAAGTTCAACTTTTGATTGATCAAAAATCATGTGCAATTAAAAATCCAAAATTGATGACTGAGCTGGCTTCGAGGTAGGGCCGCGGTAGTTGGCACAGCACTCGCCACTGCTCAAAAGTAATTGATTTCTAGAATCTTAAGATCATTCTGGATATCACAATGAACGGTGACCCCTACGGATGCGCCGCACATTCGAGTTCCATCCAACATCGTGGATGTTCGACCCAAACACATTTGACAGGGTAATCTTACCCAACCTCCCAAGCTTATTTTTACAGCCAGCAAACGTTCCAACGAGCGTTCGTGAGCATTGAAGAAGTCGTTAACAAGATAATTAATGTCTGGTCCTGTGCCCATCTTTTTGAGTTTGCGGTCGTCATTGCACTAAAGTACGTCTCAATGGTATGAACTCTGCACGCTTTCAGCGTCATCAAGTGCGATGTAAAAAGACCAGAACTTGGGATCATTTCATATCAGGTCTTTCAGCAGGTAATGCCGTTTACTGACTCTCCTCTTTGGGATGCTTCATTTTTCTTGAAATCCAGAAAAACTGCCATTGTTTGGATACCATTTTGAAGAGCATTTCTTGCTCAAGCCAACTCTTAGCTCATTCTCGTTTCGAAACATTTTCTTATAACTTTTGCAAAGGATTGAAGGGGTATACTCGATGAGCAAGTTGGCATAATTTTCTTTTTTTGGCTTCAAATAGACTTGAAAGTAATGGGAGCAGGTCAAGATATTAACATTGCGCTTGGCTCAGATTTGCGCGAAATATGCTCTCAAGCAGAACTTGGAAAATTTATTATAACCAAAGCGAGAGCCTTGGATATGATGAGGGTGGTGGTCGGATACGTTGCCACCCATCAGCCAAATTCTGGTTGAAGCACTCGTGCGCAGGAGCGTTGAGGGGGTTCTGCCCACCTGGGCGTACACGGTTTGTGGAGACAAGTTGTACGGAAATAGCTAGACATCCAAAAAATCTGACAGGAGCGTGCCAAACCACCAATTTGAAAGGTCGTCTATCAATTTCTAGTTTGTTTTATGGGGTGAGGGCGACTCGCTTTTCTGCCTATTTGCGACGTACAATGAAGAAGGATTTTTTTTCACAGCCCATGATTTCTTTTCTGATTAGTTCGACAACGGTCGAACTCTATAAACTTCCCAAATTTTAAACTGTGCTGGAGCAGGGTCATGGCAATTTTCATAGAGTCAGCAGCTGGCCGTGTTCTTCCATATTAGGTGGAACTAAATAAAAGAGCAATCTTAGCATTACGTCCACACGTTAAATTCACCAGCATTTCTTAGGCGTGGGTCCAGCTTTTTCATTATGAAGGGACGGACGGAGAAGTTTTGAAAGACGTCTTGGGCGCACATCGCACCGTAAACCCTGCACAAGTTGAACCAGCTAGTGCTACGTAGTGACGCTGCGAACATCTTACTCAGTAGACCTCAGTTCTATCAACTGTCACTTTTCCGAGGATCTCGATAACTCCCTTGGAAATGCTTCAAAACAGAACATGACGCTGAAACAACCTTCCCTCAGTTCATCGCCTCCAGAGCTCCAGCATTCTCAAAATACGCACCCACTGGGACGGCTTCTCAAAGAGATAGGTTTGTGCATATGCACAGTTTTTTATTTCAGTTTGAGAGGTTTACTTTAAATCGAGATACATGCGTTTGTCGAAAAACGGCACAACTTTTTGAAAGACCTTTCATTATGAAGGCACGGACGGAGACGTAGGGATTAGACTTAAAATTCTCATACCTTGCCTGTCATTAGGCTTCAGCCATTTGCAAATAGCTGATTAGCAAGACTGCAGGACAATTTGCGCAATTTGACGATGACTGTGGACCGAAGCGGTTACGGTCAGTTTCACTACCCTGTTAAGTTTAATTCGCGAGTAGTAATACAGCACCAGCTCCTGAAGACACATCAAAGAATCATACTGCTGTGGTTCTCGCTAATGAACATAAAGCGAACTGGGTCAGCGCCGACAGCAGGTATCATATTCACCACTAGAACCATCATTAAGGCTTACAGTGATATTTTTTATCGAAATCCAGTGACAGGCACCCAATGCATGCAAATTTTTCAAGATCCTGGTCGGACCTTTGGAGGCCCCTCAGCGAAAATGGGGCTCAGCTTTTCAGCCCACGTGTGAGGCCCTGTAGATTGCAAAAAACCGTTTTGAGGAAGTGTTTCACACCCTGAAAGACCATCTTTGTAAATGGCATGACGATCGAATGTAACCTACTATTGATGTAAATCCGCCCGCTATCTCACACTGAGGATCTAGTACACATGGCATCTGGATGCATGACAGCCAACTGTGAATAAAAAGGGATTCTTTGAGCTCTTTTTCGGGTCTTGCTGTTCGGTCCAGGGAACGACTACGTTTCACTTCATGGTTACGAAGGCAGGGATGGTGTAATGGCAGCGAGCGCCATTATCCGCGGGGATGGTCCGGGGTCAGACCACCACGAAAGTTTGCATGACCATCGCGCTTTCTCGATGTCACCTGCTCTGTGATTGCTGTATTTGTTGCTCGTTCGAACTTTTACAGTGCTTTGGCATCAGTTGTAACTTCACATAGTGAGCCAACCATTACGAAGAAGAACTCAAAGAGACCGTCCGCAAAAAAAATAACGCTTCCTTCCTCACAAGAAGGCGTTTCCTCACGGTCGCTAGGACGGTGCACAACGTTTCATGCATGAAAATTGAGTTTTCGAAGGCCAAACTTCGTGACCCTGATGGTATGAGGGGTGGAGCCAAATAGGGCGCGTGCAGAAAAGTACGCCGTTAGGCAGGCACGTGTTGTGTGACGCAATGGGAGAATCGAATAAAAGTATTCCGATATGAAGAATAAAGCAAACGATCGATAAGTTAGGATGCAGTGGAAGCGAAATGAAATTGCAACAGGTGAAAAGGCCAAAAAGAGTTCCTAGTGACAGCACACCGATATTCTAGTGGAAGCGTTCCCACCGCAACATTTGTGACAGATTTACGGCGGAAACTAGAACGCTTAACAGTCATTCTTCTTCACTACTCGCTAAGCAAAGCATTTTTTATTCTTCTTGTCCTTATCGCTGAGTATTGCTCCTAAAGGCAAGGGTTGGGCTCGAGTGGGGGTTTTATGGCGCTCGAAATCGAGCGTAGAGATGCGAAATGGAGCCACTGTGGGAAAAAAAGAGAAAAGAAACCGTCGACAGGACCAAAAATGATACCCTCACTCTCACTAGCAATGAAAGAGGCCAGTTTGGGAGAGAGGCACAACCAAACGAGCTTTCCGGACATGTTAGCCAGTGCTGACCCCGCACCAGCGGCACAGACAATCCATCTGTCACGCGTAACGCCAACTATGCACCACCTCCCAAAGTGGGTGGGTATAGCTAAAGCCAGGCGGCGAAGCTGACAATATTTCCCCAGGGTCTTTTTATCACGCAGTTTCGAATTACAAGCGTGGCCTCGTCACTGTGGGTGCGCAACCACGCACAGAGGTGATGGAAGGGATTGGTAGGGTGCCCAGTCCCGACCTTTGCCTTGGGTCTAACTGTTCATAAGTTTGCGATCCCTTCAAGGTAAAAGCATTCACTGCTGATGAGTACTTTCTTGAGATGCGCCACACACTTTAAGCTCCTTCACAATCATAGGTGACATTTTTGGGGTCGATGTCTGTGCTCATATGCAACAGTGCTTATTTGCAATGCCACGCCAACTTGAAGCGGTACAGCTTTAAGTTTCAAGCTGGATCTTCTTTTTTTTAACCTTGACTCCAAGTGAGTCATGTCTTCCCTGCTTCTTAACTTTTCAAGCGCCTCGTGAAGAAGGAATTGTTGAGTATAGTTAATAGAAGTGTACTGCAGCAGTTTTACGATGCTCCCGGTTTGTTTCCTACGACTGCCTTATGCAACGCTACAAATAAGTAAATAAGTAAACAAATAAATAAATAGATGTGGTCTCCAGCGGGGTCAGCCGATGTACAGGTCAGACCTTTTGCCTTTGCAGACATGTTTATGTTTTGAGCGACCATGGAGTGGTGGAAGGTCTCGTTGGCTTCATGGAGTACAAGTCACGACTAGATCCCCTAATGGTGCTCGTGGTAAACGGCGCTGTTTACCGTTACACTACTTCTGCCCCGAAAGGCCAAACAAGGCCAAACACATGGTATCTGTTTGAAATATTCACAGAGGAACTATTGGGGAAAAAAGCGAACAGTCCTCAAGTAGTGTCGAGGAACGTACCGGCTATCGGTGGGAGGAGATTATGAACAAAACGCGGAAGAAGACGCGATCTGAACGGCGCGATTTTTGCCCTGCCTGCAACAACGTGCTCCTCCTTTCGTTTACTCTAGCGTATCCGATGGCTCTGTACGTGAATTTTCAAAGGAACTCGCCAGCATAAGCACCCGCTCAATCTTAACTAGAAGTCGAGCCAGCGCTGACGCAATGCAGCCATTGGACAAACATATTTGAAAGATGCTGCGATTAACAAACACTTTCTCACGTATAAAAAATCTGCAGTCGCTTCTTAAGCATCTTGGACGGCAAGATGCTTACGAAGCGACTGCAGATTTTTTTTATTAACCATTGACCATTTTTTTATAACCATCGACAAACTATCAGGGCTGCTACTCATTCAAATGTCGTCACGATTATGAAAGAAATCGAATACGTGGCACGTGTCCCTAATAAACGACTCCCGGAGAATGTTTCATACTCCAAAGCATTTGCATTCAATGAGACTCCTTGTCAACATCTACTCAAGCTGGGCATGAAACATTTCGGCAACGGAACAATAAGTAGCAACAACAGCAGTCACGAGACGCTAGTAGGCCATAACGAACTAAAGTAAGCGAGAAACGCGAGAGAAGTAAAGGAAAAAGGTGAACAGAGCCCTGCTTCTGCTTGCTTTTACCCTTGCTTTCGATTTTTAAGATAAGTCAGACGACAAAACCCGTAGGGAGTGACGGGGCGTGTATTTGATGTGTGAAATATGTGAGAATAAAAGCGTTGGTAAGCCATGCAAAACAACAATGTGGTCAAAGGCCGGCTATGTGAAGCAACAGTAAACAGAGTGAAACAGGGCGAGTTAAGTGCCGAAGAAATTCAGAAATGCAGTAATAGGACTCCCCGCCGCTTCGGCGAATGTTCAATGGACTCACTCTGGGCCGAAGACAAAGATAGGCAATGCAGGCATTGTTGGTTTTGACAGCAAGTAAAATCGGTACACTGAAGAAAAAAGGCACGAAAAGGCACTAGGCTCTGTTTGTAGGCTTTTGGCTCCAGTTCGCCTTGTATATGTTTCCTAAGAATGCTGGGTTGGGAACCGAACTTTCGCGCCAAACGGGACCCGGACCCTCACCTCTTGCTTACCGGGCAAGTCCGCTACAAGTTACGCTACCGGACTACCCGGGTAGACAAACGTTTTGTTTACAACCCAGCAATCTTGTGAAACTAGGCTTTGTGTTTTCAGGAAACGCCATGCATCCGACTCATTCAAAGTCATGATAGGGATGAATGCGAGTTGCGGCTACAGTAAGCAAATGTGACCTGATAGAGGTCATTAATGTAAACTTATTCTAATTTTATTAGATTCGTTTGTCAGAGTCCTGTATGTTGACGGTATAAGAAGAAGAAATGGGTATTATGTGAATCAGTAGGCCGCTGGGCTGCAATCTTTGAAGGCACGCCCCAGGATCAGATTGCTGTGGTCCTTGCATAAGAATACGATGTATTAGTGCGAAGTGGGCCGGTAGTAAAGAAGAGAGGAAAAGAATTCGTCCAGAACGCTCAGGTTAAAGCAACAGTCTCAGCAGGGTCCTGAAAATTCTATGCTAAGGGGTGGAAATGATGCGCTAGCCCCAATCAAGACCATAGAAACTGTCACTAACCAAAAAATTCACCTTAGGAAACCGCAAAGAAGCCAGGAAGGCGCCGTTGACAGGGGCGTTCGCAAAGATCTTAGGGAACGCCCATTTGCCAATCAGGTAAAGCCTGTTTAAAAGCTTAGCCGACGGATTTCTTTGTTTTTTTTTCCTTTATTACCAGTTAACTCTTTCCCTACAACTTCGTTACCGATCGCTTTACGCCTCCAATTCGTTCCGAGACTGTTGCTTTAAGGGATCGCCCACCTCCGTAATCAGATGTGCTAAGGCACTAACGATAAGAGACTAATGGTAAGCGCGGAGATGAGAGTATGAGGTGAAATAGCGCAATAGATTAGAGAGTGCTAGACAACAGCCTGATAGAAGGGAAAAAACCTGCAGCTTCATAAGATTACTTTGGTGGGCCCTGGTGCTCTCGTTAGGTGATCTTCATGCACGGAAATGCCACATTTGTAATCATCCCCCAGGGGTCTGTTCTACAGAACGAAGAGAATCGTTCATACGACATCTGCCTGGGGTCTGCCTTTGAATGGGCTTTGTGGTGCAAGCAAATGTCTGATTCCTTTAGGATCCCTAGGGCGAGCTCATAGGTTTGTTTGTTAATTTGTTTATTTATAACGTTCTGCTAAAACAGACGCAAGGAACACGAAGTTACTCACTTCATAAATTGGTTTTTGCCTAGTAAAGGTACGAGATAACTGCTCCAACGAGCAGCCTGCTTGGAAACTTATGTACTATGCCACGACTCGTGCCTGCTGGGGATACTTAAAAAAATTAATCGGTTCCCATCGTGTTACTAATTGTGTCGTGTTACGAAATAGGGCCACTTCTGGGGTGTATACGACCACATAAAAATAAAAGCAGTAGGGGATGTTCATCAGCGTAAAAAAAACTCTTTTGAAGCTTTTCTTCAAAAGAGGTATCCATCAAGTTGAACTACTTCTATATGTGTGCTGCCGGAAAAAGGAATCATCATAAGTACTAGGTGAACCATTCAATTAACCCTAGAAAGAAGACGGTGAGATTAGAGCATTCCCCGGGTCCTTAAATATTTCAGGATTTAGACAAAGTTCAAGTGCACTTTTGGCAGAGTAATAAGGAACGCTAAGAAACCATTGTGACATCCAACCTCTAGACACTGCCGTTTCGAAGAAACATGGTAAGTTCTACCAACAGCAAGCTCCTGGTAACCCTTCGGAACATGATGAAACTATGCCTCAAAGGCAGCGACTACGATGGAATCTGGAGGGATACAAAAGGAATTGGGAGCGTTCAGTGAAGCACCCGTGGCGAAAAAAAAATGGGATCCCATTATTTGCATGCTGATTTTCGACAATGGATGAGCGACTGCCAGAGCGTAGGTCTTCCGGACGAGTTCACCCTGGTGGTCGGTATCATGCCAAGAAATATGATAGTCACATTGATAACATATTACACAGACTAATTTAACATACGACCACTTGAGATGAAATTCCCTTCCAAAATGATATCGTCACATTATTCACAGGGCGTCATTGCCTACCACTTTAGAGCTTTACTGCGCTGGTGAAGGTGTCACCCCACCTCCGTACCGCGAGAAATCGTTTCGTTGGCCCCACTGGCTACGATCCCAAAGGATCTCAACACTTTCCCGGAACAGAGCCCCTTTACCGCGTTTCCTTCCTTTGAGCGATCACTTGCAGTCCTCAAATTTACTTAGCAATTCGTAGCGTCAATACTCTCGAGTGAAAAGCATGGCAATAAATGAATTTATCTCGTCTAGAAAAAGCATAGGTTCAAGTGACTTGGAAAAATCACCAACGCTTATTTATTTATTTATTTATTTATTTAATTATTCAAGGGTATCTACTTATTTGCGTACACGGACGCGCTCCTGCCATCTAGCAGGAGGGTATTTTAGGGCAGGCCAATTGAGAGGTGGCTAGTAAGCAAACATGAACAAGTAAAGAGAAGAAAAAAATCTCAACAATGAAAAATAAAACAACTAGCGAAAGAGAGATAGTACCGAACCGATAAGGTATAAATTGATCTGCGACTGGAAAGTGAAGGCAGAGACAAGGAGTGAAAAAAGGAACTTACCAGTCAAGCGATGGCATAGCAAAAGTTAGTAGGAGATCTAACAGGGTAGGAGAATTCATCCAAAAAAAGGTTGAGGGGATGAAGGTGCTATTAAAAAGCAAGCCGTAAAATCAAGATTAGGAATAGGAAAACTGAAGAGTTGAAGGAAAAATTTTGGAGGGGCCACTCCACTCCAGAAAACTTGATAAGTGCCTTTGAGTGCATCTGGAGGAAGGACATACGTTCCTCATTGCGAACATATTCATCAAATAAAAAGAAGAGTGAAGGACGTAGAGACTCCTATGGGCTTCAAATGAGATTTCAGTGCTTCTTCTGATAGAGCGTATATATTAATAATGTATGCCATGGCACTATACATATGCTCTATCAAGTGGAGCCCAAGCGACATCAAAAACCGTCCTTAAAGGCACTGCCCAGCATCAGACTGGTGAGGTTTTGCGCAAGGAGATGAAAGCAGTTGGTGCGCGTCTGTAAGAAATGATGAAGAACTTCGACAACACAGAAGGTAAGGGCTTGCTCACGCATGCGATAAGGAAAAGAGAGACTGAGCACGGAAACAGACTACAAGCGAGAGAACATAACGGATGAGAGGCGGAACCACTAGCATTCTGCGACCAGAAAGAAATGGAAGCGATCGAACAGGCTATTATATAGCCCTAGCACCTTTGTTGTGCCCTCTAGATACGGAAATCGCACTTCTACCTTGGGATAGCCCTACTCCACCCAGCAGACGGCTTTGAACCCCTGAAACAATCCTGGGTTGCGCCTTCGATATTCTAAACATTGTTATAGGTATGTACTCGGATGAAAGCTGATTTATTATGCGACACTGGAACCCCAAGGCTTCTGCAAAAATTAGTAGCTTTTTTGACATGAAATATGGTACGTGAAGTAGGCTTGTGAAGAGAAGACGGGTACTCGCATGAATGGTTCAGTGAGTTTCAAAGGCTCCAAGAGAAGGCGGGCGTCGGAAAAGCGCTAGAGCTTGGCGACGAGGCTGCAGCGTAATCATTGCAGTTCTCAGCGTAGAACATGTGAACCATGGTCGTCATATCCGTCAAAGATGATGAGCTCTCAGAACCGAAAGTGGGCGTAACCCGCGGAATAAACCTGCTGCGAAAAGCCCCGTCTACAGAGAAGGGCTTTGCTCCTTGAGCGCATTTAATACTCTCTCCAGAATGTACAATAACTTCCTGGGACATTCCTACTGCTCCCGGGGGTTCTCTTAATCTCTATCCCTCAGCCTTTACTTCCTTCAATTTGCGTCACTCTTCTGCAATGCTATTTCCTCATCTCTCAGAAAAAAGCGCTGGCAGCTAGCCAAAGCGCCGGCTGCGTCACATCGTAACTGAATGAGAGCCGTGAGGCATGTTGGCCGAGCAGCTTACTGGACCTTATCGATTGGCGATGGGTTCGTGATGAGCCAGTAGGCGAGGAAATTCGCAAGTTTTTCCACGATTCACGAAATCGAATAGAAATCTCAGAGGACATTCTGTGCTGGATACTTGGCGGAATGCCAGGAAGTTATAAGCTTGGCTGGATGCCAAACGGCTATTGTGACAAGGACAAGGGAGGTAGTGAAAAATGAGTCAAGACGGTTTGCAAAAAAATGGGTGATAAATGCTGGTGGAATTCTTCAAAATTTGACTGGCACAGTAGATCAAAGAAGAAAAGGAAAGAAGAAAAAAGATAAAGCAGTTAGGTTGAAGGAGGATGAAACGTTCGATCTTCTGAATACGCCACGCATTCCACTTCCCTTCCATATTGTAATGACTTTTCAAATGAGGACTGGTCAAGACAATGAGTGGCCGGCCGATAAGAAATGCAGTGTTTTTATCTCACAGACGAGTTTGTTATCAGTTGACTGACTCATTTGAGTGAAAGACTTGCTTAGACGACGTACTCTTCAGGATTCGATCCCTGGATCGAGTGCGTAGTAACGCATTTCATTTGCCACTTCACCATTGCAGCTTGCTTCGGTCCATAGGCATTGAGTTGTAAGGAAAACCCAAATTAATTCCTTATGTATCATCCCAACAAAGAAATGTTGTAAGAATCACGAGAGTAAAGAATAACGTTTGGCGTGGAAATTTCAATCCCATGTGGTGGGTGTGAATAGCGCCACCTCCACTGCTACAAGCGGAGCTAGCTCATATACAAATTATCCTACCAATAAATTGTTGCACCGATTGAGCGACTCAAGAACATGTGGCTTGATTTTTCTGTGAGAAATTCAAGCCACTGATCACTATAAAGACGGGTAGAAAGATTCCATTTGTCTCATTCCACAACCACTGAGAAGAGCAGTAATAACGAAGGGAATCGTTGACTTTTGTGAGATTAGCTTCCACACAAACTGTCTCCTCTTACATGCAAGCAAATCTACGGGAAGGTTAGCACAACTGTTACGGGTTCAGTTCTAGGCATTTTTTTTCCTCCTGAGATAATTTCAATGGGAATTGCGATAAAGAGGGAATGCACCGAGTAGTACAATATATGCGCCCCAAAAAGAAGTTACTTGGCTGCCAAGAAAGAGAAGTGTGGCGCTTCCACGATGAAAGGCGCTGTGGCTGCTGAGCAGGACTTCGAAAGCACTCCGCCTCTAAAGCTATCCGCCCACTAGTTCAGTTGATGATTTAGACGAGCTGTGTTGCCCGCAGCGGTACAACTGGAACAACTCGACCGAACGCGCAGCGACAAACTCGTCCACTTCAGTAGCTGTCCGTTCTGGAATGAAAATCAACGACCAAACAAGAGGAAAAAAGGACGACCCGTTTTGCGTCCCCGTGACGGATATCCCTGCTATTTTTTGCTGATGGCAAACCATTGAGCACCACCACTTTCCTTTCAAACCCCCACAGAACTACCGTGATAGCTGCCTTCAAAAAGCTTTCAAAATTAGCTGCCGTCAGCGGTTTGATCACCAACGTAGGAGTCGGTGTTGATTTTCATAGTCCGAGACGTTTTTCCTCTTTATCTTGATTGCTCCTACTTGTCAATCAGCGCGCGAGGAAGCGAGGCAGCCATTGTCAAGAAGTAGCAAAAAAGAGCCTACATGGTTTTGAGAGTGCAAGTGTGGAGCTGAAACTATGAACTTATAACAATGAGAAGAACAGAAGAATGATTGAAGGAAGTGGAAGCTAGGGTAGAATAACATACTGCCTTTTGGCTTGTGGAGATCAAAATGAGTAGTATTTGGGCTCGATTTAGCCCCGTGGGCCACGGATATTCTGCAAAAAGCGCAAAAAACGCGATTTAGAAATTCGAACGACACGTGTCTTCTTTGCTAGTACGTGTATGTGCCCAACAGTGCTTGAAGTGGGAAGCTTGTGCTCGGAATCCCTTTTTTTTCTCTAAGTGATGTCACTATCCCTTAAGCTATTAGAGCAGGCTTAATCACACACAAAAAGTGATGCGGCTTGCCTCTCTTCAATCATCTTAGGCGAATATCACGTGTCCTTAATGGACTTGCTCTAGAGAGTTCACATGTTTCGAATTCATTAGTGATATTGAATTTCAAGAAAAACTGTTATGAAAATTCTCTCATATTAGCTCCTGAATTAAAAATGTTTCTTCTAGCGTTTTTATGGTCCTTAATGCGTGACTAAATATTTGATCACCTACCAAGTTTCGGTCACCAAATGTGGGCATGATTCAAAAATAATCGTTTGAAGTACGAACTATCGTTTGAATGGTGGAAATGTACATCCACAAAGGTACTGTGAGTGCAACCATTTTAAGCAGTTCTCAAATTTCTAGAAGTTACCCGCTTAGCCTTATTCTCGGGCTCGAGACCCCAGTTCTCAGCAGGATCAAACATAGGGTGGTGCTGCTTAGAAGCTGCTTAAATACACGGGTCACAATTATATCGCTAAAAATACCCTCTTCTTGAGAGGGGTAGCCGGGTCCATGATTGGTCTTGGTGCTTTGAAATTAGAAATTGCACTACAGGAGAGCCAAGGTCTTCGCTTGACCGCTGCGACCGCTGCCATCCTTAGCAACCTCAGCATATGTGGCGTCTGTGCACTCTCGTACCACGTGCTCATTTGCGTCTTCCCTCTCCTTCGCGCTGTGCCTCTCCCATACCGCGGCTGACCCCAAAGGGAAATAACCGTGATTGCAGTAGTGCTTTCTGGTTTTTCTCCTCAAGGCGTTTATCGTTGCACCTGATGTCCAGTTTTCGAAAAAAATAACACAGCAATTTGATCGCGACCCGTGCCTTTGAGATATTGCAGATAGCTCCACTAGACCCACTGTTGCCACCCAGCAGCAGCTGAGATTCCCCACTTCCTGCATAAGCTACATGCCTTCCGGTGCGTCCACTTCCACTTGTAAGGTTTACACCTTGTCAATTGGGTACTATCCAAAAATAGCGGGAATTGCATCATTGCAGTCAACAAATTACGATAAGTTGACACTTCTACACTGATTTGAGTCCCCATTTGTCTGCTGTTGGTCTCTCCCACCACACCCCTTCTCACCCGACTTTAGCACTTTCTGGAATGGCCTGATGTGTAATCAGGAGTTTCTATCGTAGCAGTTGATCACAGTCCCATCGTCGCAACACAGTGATACCGCGAGATCTGGTGCTTCCCAGTGACCGGACGACGGTGCCCTGCGTCACATGTGCAAAGAGTCCAGCACAGCCTTATTAGGGACATGATTTATGTGAAGGGCGCTATCGCAAGATAGTAAGTCATTGTGATGGGCATGTGCCTGAAACCGTTCAAAAGACCTCCTTCTTGTCTAAGCCTCAGGCAGGAGAGGAGAGAATGAACTGCGTGGGCAATTTTTATTATCTTCGGAGTTTCTGCTCTTCTAGGCTTTGTTCTAGAGAATGCTCCGTATCTCGATAGAGCCACGTAAAGTGTAACAGTCTGGTCGGATAGATATTCTACCAGTTAATTAATCTTTTTCACAAATGCTTTAAAGAATAATTATTACCGGATTTTACCTTCCTATTCTGCTTTCAAAATTTTCGTGATCACTATTTGTTTGGTTTACATTAGTTTGCTTTTTGATTTGCGCCACACCACTCCTTGCCTGCATGGTTGAAATAGACAAGGAGCTAAGTCTTCAGAAGTAAGAAGTCTTTTTAGTGAGAAACGTCTCAAGTGGTAGCGGTCTCCCGAGCAAACGCTGAAACCTGGTCCTCAGAAGACGGCGATTTTGTGGAAACGTTGGGCCGAACGAATAAATGTTCCATCTATGAACCTCGTACGGCACAAACAACTAACACAAACAAGAACAAGGGTGCCGAGGTTACAAGAAGAAGAGAGAAGCTGGAGACCTTAAGTCTGAGAGTTGATCAGTCCACTCTGGTATGCGCCACACATTCTTCTCATTCCGTACCACCACTTGATGCCAATGATTTGCAATGGGTCATCCAACGAACAGGCAATTTTTTTACCAGACCGATGTGATAGCAATTAAACTATCCCGAAGGGATAGAGGGCTCTGTTAACATGGACGATATTCAAGCCAGGCCTTGAAGCACCAGCCGTGCGCCATTTGCTGCTGCATTTTCTTCATGCGTTTGCGTGATGGCTGGTTACAATTAACTCAGGAAATCTCATCATATTTGTCTGATTGAATAGAGATCTCAAAGACATTTTATGGATTCAAAACCAATCTGATACAATGCTAGCTTACGATTAATATTTTTTTAGATCAAGGGAGATACACAATTATTGAGCTATCTTGAAGAAAACGAGCACAGAGG
>KZ345190.1:98185-108742 GCA_002352805.1 Teladorsagia circumcincta
CACAGATGTCGTGAATTGGTGGTGTCCAGGTTTCACTCACCACAGATGGGTTCATGTTGCGACTTTGTGATAATCAGGGGTTTCTTTGTGTGACCGTACGCCAGAAATTGCAGGTGCTCCGTGTTGTTAAATGCGACGAAAAAAGCCATTCGTGACATACGCGTGTGTGTGTGTGTGTGGGTGTCCACCGTAATCGCTAGTTGATACGCGTGTCCACTGCCGCGCACCACTAATTGTCTGTGAATTTCAGATGGAGTCGATTTCGTATAATGATCCTGATTCGGATTGATGAGACAGCTGTTTGTTGGCCATGATTTGTCCAGATTGGACGAAACGAAAAAAAGCACTTTGAATGTCCTTCGAAAAATCACTGTAGCTTTGAGCCACTGCATTTTAGTGATAAAGCTTGATAAGAGGCTGATTACTGATCGCGATTGGTAATATGTCATCATTAAGTGGATTTTCAAGATTTTGTGTGATCGAACATTTTGAAACCAAGTAAGGGTAGTTATGAAAAACATTTTTGGTCTCAAATACCTCAATGACAGCGCAGCAGCTTTCCTTTGCAAGTCCGCTGATACTTCGCTCAAGGGGGTAATAATTTTATGCCTTGCTAATAGTAATACACCCGCTTTTGGCTCCAAAAACGACATTATTGGGCAAATTTACGCCTTTTTCGGTACAACACCTGTCTATACCAACTTTTTTGCTAAGTCATGTAAAGGTGACATTCTGGGCCTGATCACGAACACGACATCCAATTTCAGCGCCAGCGTCGTTCGGCGCCATTTTGGCGCAACTGATTGTGAGCACAACATTACCACCAAATGGAACTTGCGCCGAATCGCATGTCATATTCATGGTCAGTTCACTATTCCTATGAACAAAATACCAGCGGGATTTTTTATCCTTCTCAAAATTACACTGATGCATGTTCCTGCAATTAGAGCCGTAATATTTCAACGGTAACCAATGATTTTGCTATCTGCTATTTGTGTATTGATCAATTTTTTGAAGTACAGATCTTGATGATCTGCCCATCCATAGTTTTCAAAATGCACGTCTATGGGACTTCATACAATGTTATGAAAAATTTGTCCTTTGCCCTTTTTAGAAGAAAACATGTCTTGCGCACCTTCTGTTCCCTTCCCCTCAAGTCGTTGTGTAGAAAAAGCATACAGTCGAGTTCCAAACTGTCAAACTTTGCGGAGCATCACAATATCTCTTAGGGGAGTCAGCGAAATTGTAGGGTCTAGAACACTCCCTCGATTTACAGCGAGACAATGAATATGTAATAAACCATTGAGAAACAGGAGAAAGCAAAGATGCTAACGTTAATAGGCTTGAGCCATGCACGTTTGAAGCTGTCTACTGCTGCGATGAAGCGAATCGTTCCGTCCCCATTTCGTTCTCGTCTTTGAAGACGCAGGAGTTTTTACGGAACAAAAAGAACCAAAGTGCTCTAGCTGTGGCAGTAACGTGAGAATTATAGCGATTTTCATCATACTTAGTTGGCTTTTTGCTCCACTGCAATAGATCAACAGACCGTGCACGAGTGTAAAAGAGATTTGGGTGCTTTTGCTGCTCTGTATAAGCTAATAAATAGTACGAAAAGAAAATTATCAATACCTTTTCTAACGGGTTTGTGAATCTCATAATTTTGGGACATCCTATATGTTGTTTATCGACGTGAACATTTATTCGAAACGAAACGTTTCGAGGAATCTGGGCCTAGAGCTACGGGTGCCAGCATGAAATCTGAAGCACACAGGAAGACCTCAGTTTTCAGAGGCTAATTCGGAAAGTATGACACAGTTCATATGAGCAGTAAAGCATTTGCCTGCACTTTTTACGTCGCTCGGCCTTCAATCTCGGAGAAAGCTGCTCTGTCGGAACTACAGATCGATGGCTTTGAGTGGGAATCCTACGCAATGACAGGCCGTTGGCACTGTTGCTGAATCTGATAATGATATTTTTTAGCCAAGTTGTTTTTCTAAACCTCTCAAAGTTACTCCTGTTCTGATGAGCAAGACGAATAGAACTTCTTACTGATCTGTAAGAGGAGGTTAGTTTCCTATGATGGCTAAACGGATACAAACCACCAAGTATATGAATGAAAGGTGCAACGTTAGACTGATATTTTAGAAATCGCTTTACCGACGCGATTCATCAAGATCGAGAAACCGTTGGAA
Source organism: Teladorsagia circumcincta (assembly GCA_002352805.1). Taxonomy (NCBI): domain Eukaryota; kingdom Metazoa; phylum Nematoda; class Chromadorea; order Rhabditida; family Trichostrongylidae; genus Teladorsagia; species Teladorsagia circumcincta. The sequence goes on from KZ345190.1 coordinate 100,378, forward strand.
TGGTGGATGCGTGGCGCAATCGAGAAAGCGCACCCAACATTATTCTGCTAAATTGTTGACTATTATGTTTTATGTGAGGCGGCTTTCAGAATGAAAAAAACCGAAAAGCTAAATACTTATTAAACGAGTTAACAGTAATATCTATCTATGAGTTTAATATTGCATTGGCAGACACCGGAATGCTGACGGTCCCTTGACGTGCTGCCACCCGGCCTTTCGGAGCTGATTAAGCACTTCACATTAGCCGTGCTGAACAAAGAGCGTAAATATGCAAATGGACGGCGATTACTGTATACATTGAGAGTGTGACGAGTTGAACAAAGTGGCGGTAAACGACCATGTCTGAGATCGCACACTAAGACATGCCGACACGATTAATTCGGTGCCACCATTATGATAATATGATGATCGCCGTTCTGTTGCGAATGAGGGTCCTAGGAAGAATGATACTGTAGCTTCACGCAGCATCATGTGAAGTCTGTATATCATGAAACGTTCCTTAACAGGCACGGAGCTGTCAATTGTTTAACTACTTTTCTTAGCGAGTATTCTCGTTTTGGTGGAAATGGTGTAATGACAAGTGGACTCATTTATCACGAGCACGTTCCGGTGATCAACTTTGGAATCATACGCTGCCAAGATAAACTGAGCCCATGGTTTCTCCGGCCGACGACTAGACCCAGACTTTTTATGCATTATAAAAACACTGAGTCGCACACGGGGTAGCTCCCCCCCCTGAACCCAAGGAGGGATTGGAAATAGCTCAACCTCCTTCAAATATGGGGACGAAGCTTCAATCTTTATCTTCCAACCAGTCAGAACAATCTCACATAGATAGGTGTGAGTGGAAGATACACAAATTTTAATTCACAGAGTGATTTAACAATGATTGATGCGCTAAGGTAGTCCGGAGGTACGTAAGTATAATAGGATCAAAGAATTCCAACCAAAAAGAAGTTTGAAAAGCCGAATTAGGGCGAAACGATGCTCTGGTAGCGTACTTTGTAGCGTAATTGCCCGGTATGTGAGAGGTTCGGATTCGATTGCTGTCTGGGGGAAATTTTGTTCATAACGCAACATTTTTGCGGAACGGTGAGGTTGGGCGTTAGTGACGAAGAATCATGCTCCATATAGCTGCCCTCCCCTTCAAACACGAGGAAATGTCGGGTGCAGACCACATACCATTACTGACGACGGCCGCGAAAAAGCAGCGTTGCCAACCGCCACGTTTTCGCGGCCGTCGTCAATTATGGTATGAGGTCTGCACCCGACACTTTCTCGTATTTTGAGGGGAGGGTAGATTGTGAACAACTTTTATTTGTACTGAGTTAAGTAATGCCACACTAACGATAAGCCGGTAGCATGATAAGCAAAGTAAAGTGGTTAGTATGCTGCAGAATTAACTCTTTGCATTTGTTAAGGCACCGTTTCCATGCCATGTATCACTTCAGAAAATCAGAAGCGCGTCCACACACCGCAAGTGAAGAGGGCCTCCAAGAAAATCTGGTAACTAGCGATTCATAGTGATAGCTGATAGTTGGCAAATGAGAGTTGTAATTAGTGGCAAATGGAAGAATAGAACTGCAAAAGGCGAGTCATATAGTGGACGAAAGCATTTACATTTTGTGGAGGGCGCCGTCACTTATGACGTGTGCTCTGCATTCGGCGAGCTTCTGGTTTCCTGTAATAGAGATGCATGTGTCGAACACAATTGTAGAAAGCCGGTGCTCGAATTTTCAACGAAAAACACATATTTGTGTTTAATTAGACCCACTAACACTAGCACAAATATCACTACCTTCAACTCACGCCTCTCACACACCCACCCCATTCTCTAAGAATTGGAGCAACTATGCGCCGGCAAACTTGGACACCCAGGTTCGGAACTTATGTGACTGTGAAAGGAGCTCTTTGATGAGGAAGCCAAAGGTCTCCAGTTCAGACACACATTTTTTTGCCATGAGATTTTTCGTGGTGTGTGTTTTTCTGTCGTGTGACGAGACCAGCCGTAACCGTAGAGCTACGGAATCTTTCAAAACTACTGGGAGACCCGCGAAAACAGCTATACCTAATTGAGGATCTATGACTCGAAAGCATTGCCTTGTTGCGCGCCACGCCCGCGCGATGTTTCTGATTCGCCGATGCATTTCAAAGTCACTATAGATTTCCGCGGTCACAACCCCCTCCCACCTCGTGGAACAAATACAACCTCCCTTGTTGGTTCTTGTACCGTCACACGGTTGACCCTGTCCTGGGCAAGAGAATTCAAAAATGAAATTTCTCCCTGTCAACTCGTGTGCGATTCTGTGGGCATGCTCAGTGACAGCATGCTACCTCTCTAATATGTGTAAAAAATTCTTTAATTATGGGACAACCTAGTATTATTCTACCGCTAAATGATCCTGACATTCACATGGTGGTTGTTTACAGACACCACTTTAGCTCCACACTCAATCGCGCGTATCCAACGGTGAGCTTCCACAAAAATGTGCAGCCGGTGGAACGGTCAACTAACCGATTTCACGAAACAACTAACTGTTGGATTCTCAAGCGGTAGGACCTCACGGTACACACGCTGATCAGTCTCAATGGGGTCTACCGGTTATGCGCGCAGGGGTGTCCGACAGGAAGCCCGTCGCGCGGCGAAGTGGCAGAGACGCAGATAGGTCAGTGGGCGAGTCGCACCGCGCACTGTATCGATTCAATGTCAGGTCAAATAGAGTGCATCATGCTACGTCTCATACCGCACAGTAGGCGCTACGTCTTGTCCGCTGACCCATCTGCGCCTCTACCATCTCGTGCGCAACGGGCCTCCTGTCGGGTACCCTGAGCGCGGTCGGCTTCGGTGAAACTAGGAGAGATGAAGGCAAAAGACGCTGTTCCTGACGCGCGTTGAAGAATGTCTTCAATATTCGAACTAAATGGTGTGGAAAGTTTGTCTACGAAGGCCCATTACTCATACAACGCGTGCATCCCCAAGGCAGTGATTAGAGTGACATACATATTGCATTTTAGGATCATTCTATTTCACGAGTTCATGTTGAAAGAAAAGGAGGCATCCTATTGCTCACAAGAAATACATGGAAAACTTGTTATAAGAATGCTCATGGCTCATGTTGCTTTCTGGAATGAAGCATGTTGAATTTGTTTGAGCAGCTGTGAACCTCTTATCCCAGTTAGGGATCTTTGTTTTCAGGGGTGCCTTTATGCTTCAAAACGCATTGAGGATACCTCACGGTGTTGTAAAACATTCACGTGCACACAGAAGTTTCGTTTAGTCATTGTTCAAATAGAAAATCAAGTAGAAAAACAAAGTGAGATGTTTGAAAAATAGTCGTGGGGTATTCTTCAACTTCTCTCTTCTTGCAACCTCGGCATGTTAGTTGTAAGTCTCTTAGATTTCTTGTGCCTCACGAGGTCGTTTGGTGGAACATTTATTTTCAAAAGCCTAACGTTTCAAATGAATCGTCGAAGTAGAGGTGGAGGTAGAGGTAGAGCGTGGATCTAATCCTCGAAATACGTTCAGGCCTCTGATGACGACAATTCAGTCGAAACGTTAGGCTTCTGAAAATAAATGTTCCACCAAACAACCTCGTGAGGCACAAGGGTAGCAAAAAAAAACAAGTACTCCTGGATTCGAATGCGGCCGGGAGGTATTTTTACGGCAGCTTAATATTATATTGTATGTGGAAATAATGATCACAACAGGCAAGGCAGTGATTGCAAGCGATGGGGGCTCGTCACGTTTCGAAGGCAAAACCCAGGCAGAAGTCGTGGAACGATTCCCTATAGCCGTAGGATAGTCCCTTGAGGGCAATCACAAATGTCGCATTTCCGGACACAGACATCACCCGACTGGAGCTTTACGGCCTTGCTAAATAAGCTGCAGCAGCTGCGAATTTGTCCTCTTCCAGACTGTTGTCTGGCGCCCTCTCATCTGTTGCACTCTCTCGCCTTGTACTCTCCTCTCCGCGCCTTGTCTCTCATTGCCATAGCACAGCCGATTACGAAGGTGAGTGAGCACTCAACCAAAGCATTTTCTACGAATTCTTCTCCTTTCTCCATCCAGTCTATGCAAATGTATCCTGCACCAGTACATTCGCTTTCCTGTGCGAGAAGTACACCAGTATGATCCTTGAGAATGCTTTAAAACTGGCATGTCGTGAAAATGCCAGCGTGAACGCTTGCAGGAACAAATAAGCACTAAATAACACTCACAGGTTTACTCGAGTGGCTAAGGCTCTTCTTCCATCGATAGCTCGATGGAAGAAGAGCCTTAGCCACTCGAGTAAACCTGTGAGTTCACTGGATGCTTTTGAGGCCTCTCCGTTATAAATCCTTAAAGAAACTTGTTATTTTCAAGCTGGAGGATTTTTTTCCGAATTTTCTTCAATCGATGGGTTATATGTTTGTACACTTTTTTCCTATACGAATTAGTTAAGAAGTTAGCTAAACCCTTCTCCTCTTCGTTCCCTTCGTATCCTTCTACTGATCCCCATTCAAAACCGCGAATGAAGACCAAATGATGTTTCATGATTCACATGAAGTCTAGCTGCATTCTACACCAGTGCTTCATCGTCGGCTCCAAGGGAATTTCAACCTTCACCACTTTTGTATGAGTATTCGCCTGGGAACTATCGGGTTATGAAAATTAGTGAGTCGCTCTAACTAGAGCGTGAAGATTTCACAACGTAGATCTTCATTTTAAGTGCGTGAAGCTACACAGGTATTCGAAAATTCGAAATCCTCCGGTGATGCAATGAAAGAATTTTTCAGCGATTCCTGATCGTGCACAGCACGCGCCACAAACGCCATCCCGCTGCGACAAAATTCATCACTCACCGGCGCCAACGATGAGATGGACGATGAGTACATTGGTTGCTGCCCTTGCACTCGCTTTCTGTCTGAAAGCGGCGCCCTTTTCAGGATGAACTTCGTTGTTTTGCACCTGCGACCGCGGTATGTTTTGAATAGAAAACTGAAATGATTGCTCGCAGCGATGAATATCACTGTATTTAATGAATTGTAATGCTAACCGCTGACAATGTTTGGCAGAAATTCATTATTGAATTAGACCAAAAATTAAGCTACCTCAGTGCATTAATGGGAATAGTAGAATTGAGACGATGACGGTAAGATAAAGCACGCGGTGGTGACGCATACCTTCTCGAGATGTGTCACATTGTTGATGCTAACAGTCGGTGATCTCTGATCGTTGGTTGGAGAATACAATGAGGACAGAACTAACGGATAGCAGACAAATGGTTCTATCCTCAAAGTCAGAATTTAGAGTGAAAAAGCGATCCATTCCCAATCAAGTTCGGGATGGTGAGCGGATAGGAAAAACCATGGAAGACAGCCCAGAGCCTGAGAAATGGGATAAATTCCTTCCCCGCTGATCTCGGCATTGATGCGATTCCCATCGTCGTGCCCTCTTCAGTATAGCGCTCTCTCACTCGCTGTGTATAGATATGCGAACAGTGGTTAGATAGTCGGTGGGCGGTGATCGCCAAGTGCGCCAAGAATGAGCCATGCTGGATCGCCGAGGTCAAATCTTCCGCTGCCGATTGCGTGTCAGTCTGCACCCTGTCCGAAGGTCCTGGAGATCCGCCTGTTTCCAACGATTCTAGCGTTGGCATATTCGAAACAATGAAAGCCTGTTTTATTGACTCCGGAGAGATGGTTTACTTGAGCAGGATTTCATTTACGGATCATGCGACTACCCGACAGGAAGTCCATTGCGCGGCGTCTAGGCAGAGACGCACGCGGATCAGTGGACGAGTTGCAGCTCTAGACTGTATCCGTTTGGCGTCAAGTGAAAAGATGTACTACTTCAGTACGTTCCACTCTGCAAAGTATGAGCTGCGACTCATCCTTTTACCCGTCTGCGTCTCTGGCTTCTCGCCGCGCGACGGGCCTCCTGTCGGGTACCCAAATCATACGAGTCATGATAGCGCCGCTTCATACTGCGTCCTTCCGCGTATCAACACCTTTCTTCGAATACCCTCTTTACTTAAGCCAATAGATACACAGATAATTATTTTGCCTCTTCAGCAAACCTCCTTATCAAGCACTCCCTAGAAAGAAGAAACTCCAGAGATCGGCCTAAACAAAATTCGAATGTAACAACCAGAACAATCCTTCGAAAATAAACTTGATTTCGTGCATAAGTCGTTGAATTTTGGCGACATAGCTCCAATTTTTGAAGGCTTCGGTTATGGTGGAAGAAAATGAAGGATCTTACACCGAGTCTTCTAGGACAGACACATCTTACGATGAGTTCAGAGATTGCTGGCTTTGTGGATTGTGAAGCTGTTGCCCACTGAAGTTGCAGAAGTTTTGCCTTGCAAATTCGAAAGTTGAGGCTGTTTGTAGGACCGTTCAAGTAGTACCTGAATGACCTGGCACTGTCGAAATGTGGAAGCTCTTAGTCCTAGTATTTGGCACACTCATGCCTTTGTTTTTCCCTCACTACTGGCTATTGTCGCGCCCTCCTTTCGATTTGAAAGTTGCATCAATTCAATCATGTAGTGACCCTTTTAAAGACATATTTACGATGAAAAGCCAGATCACTGGAAATAATGGTAGAGATTGGCGGTGCAGAGATAAAAACAAAACCGCAAGAAACGGTCCAGAACCCAACAAATATGATTCCGCATTGTTGCGATTCATCAGTGCTGCCCTCTGTAACGCTGACGCTCTCTCTGCTAAACTGCAAGAGACAGCGATAGTGGGGCGGACCGCGCCGACAGCGCCGCGGGGAGGGTCGTGCTAGATCAACGGGGCATATCTTACGCTGTGGAATGCGTGTCGACCCGCACCCTTCGGGGACCGCCTCTTGGTAAGTCCACCTTTTCCTAACTTCGGCCTTCGGAGAATCCTCCTTAAAGACGCATTGGTTTCCTATCAAGCACCACACTAACAAGCATCCCCTATCTGCTTTACGAGAAATGATAATGTTCAAAGCTGACTTGTTGGTGAGCTTTGACATTCCGGACCGTATTACTCAACTGCTCCCGTACTGTGTTTTTGAGTCGTCTGAAGAGAACCTGACGACCATAAACAGCTCCAGACAGTCGCGAGAAATCACAGGAATCGGCATAGAAACCGATGAGCGGGACAGTTGGTCAACGACGTGATTTCGTTCAATGTTAGCGTTTCGGTGTATAGCGTTTTCAGATTTGAAGCCTATATTTGCCACACAGCCAGGTGTGTTGATCAAGGCCCACTGCGGAGAGCCGCCATCGGGCGGAAAAAGCCACCAGAGCTGAATTCACTGAAACGAGCCGCCATCGTCGCCGCCGCCGCAGCAGCGTCGACCGTATGTTGCCATTTTTAGAGCTTCCTCCGTTGAATTTCCATTGTTCTATGCGAATGCTTCGGCTATTGTTTGCCATGCTCCACGTTGTGGTTATCCTGGTCATTCATTTAATCATTTTGTATTTCATCAATAATTTCCAAAAATTGTTTGATCGATTGTGTTCCTGCCTGGAAAATCCAAGGAATTGCAAATTTGCAACACATGCTGGTTTCCTTGTACAAGCCTTCCTTTCCTTTTTCCTTTTACAATTGTGTTGACTTTGCGTATTGGATTCACGGCGCGTCTTCATGGACGCATAAACAAATAAATAGATAAGTAAAAGCCGAGGTTCTCCTACCTTAACAGTTATGGCTCCTCTCCACACGCCGCTTGATTTCCGAACTTGTGCCGTGAGAACTTGTGCTATGAAAGCTCAAATGCTCACGTTTTACGATATAAGGACAATTCTATCAGCTAAATTATGTGTTCCGCTTGTCGCTTGGTAAATGAAGCTGTTGGCTAAAAGTAACTGTTGAGCGGCAAGTCTGTCAAGAGACTAGCAAAAGTGGAAAGCAGTGTCAGTCGCAGTTCAGCAGTTGCAAGCCACGAAGCTGAACAGTTAGAAGAATAAAGAAACGCTGCGAGGACGAAGCCTCTAAATAAGTACTTGTACATACAAGTACTAGTACATATATACATACATAGTACAAACAACTAATAATTGTGGTCGTGCTAAGAAAAACTGCCTGGGCCCTCTCCAGAGCCAACCAGCGTTCGCAGTTCTTTTAAATCCTTACGACCTTCTCAAGGGGCCCGATACGACTCCTGTTGTTGTCTGGTTGATAAGCAAGCACATGAACATTAGATAATCAAATTCGGAGACCCTAAAGAGGTTAGTCGCTGCATTATTCTAGGAACACGCCGGAATCCATCCAGGCAGTGAGAGAGCGTGGCGCGTCGAGAAAAATTTTCATGCGGATATACAATACCCGCCCTAATTGTTCAAAAAATCACGATAAAAACGCGGATTTGCGTTTTTTTCGTTTTTTCGCCATAACTTTAACG
>KZ345190.1:131241-143693 GCA_002352805.1 Teladorsagia circumcincta
TGATTTTAACCCTATGTACGTTTTGCCTGGATCTCCATTCAGAGTTCCATCAGAAGGTAACAGCCTTTCCTGGTTAGTTGAACACCTCTCAACACCTATATTCATTTTTTACCGTTTCAAGTAATTTTCAAAAGCCCGGCAGTGTTCCCGATGCATTTGGATGGTGACAGAATAGATTAAGAAAAACGCTTTCTTCAAATATGAAGAGTAATGTATGAATATGCACTGGTCAGCGCTGAATACTCTGTCTTAGAATACGCTCGATAGCTGCCCATGACCCTCCAAACTCTCCTCATTCTTTCTTTTTGCTCTCAACTTTGCCCTCCTGATCTTCGAAAACGGATATTTATTTTGCAGCATCGGAAGTCTGAACTTTAGACCTCTTGATTAACTAAAAAGAGTCAACCATCGCTTGCAGAATTTCCCACCTGTCAGGAGTCGTATTCGGGTCTTGAAGGGGGTTGTCAAATATTTAGAACCGAAACAGGAAACGATTGACCTGATTGGGGTGTAGGACTCAGTGCTGAGGCACATGTGGAGCACATTTCGATTGTTTTATCTCCATTCGGGGATACGTGCGGACAGACTTCTTTCAATCCCCACCCTTGAAATACCCTGAAATTCTCCATTGATAACCTGAAACCATTTAGGAGGATGTAAACATACTATGTAAAAAATAATAAAAAATATTCAAAAATGGTCATTTCATGGAACCACCTTATTTTTGTGAAGGCGATAAGGCATTGCTTTGATCCCTGTGCACTGATAACTGTAGAGACTGGAGTTCAAGTCCCCCGATAGTCATCAACCTCTCCACAGTCCATCAAATCGTTTCGGTACATAAGGTGACCGAAACATATGTTACAGTGACATGTTTATGTGGGCATCAGAATCGCTTGGAACTCGCCGATGTGCCGCTAATGGATGCGCTCGGCGCGCTTACGATATGACTCTCCGTATATAATGAAGTCAAAGTGACGACGTTATACACTGACAGTTTACGTGGTCGAATTTGAAGTTGCAAGATGTGTCTCTTGAATGAATGCGGCTTCAATTTGCGCCAAATTCATTTCTATTCACATGGGGAATTAGTAATACAGCGCTATGATTGGATCGCGTTTAGCTGATGTCAAAAAATCTCAACTTGGATCGCTGGGATCCTAAAATGCTGTATTCACCGTATCGTACACTGGCAACGGTGGCTACCGTAACTGCAGTCGTTTTACCTCAAGGTTGTCCTAGTAATGGTAAAGAAATCAGTGAATTCTTTACATATAATCTATAGCCGCTTGAGGTTTAATTAGACGTGCTGGATTATGAAGTAAACATTTCTGCTCACTCGAGCCACGCCTAGGGCAAAGGTTCTTGCTCACAGTTCAGCATCCTTGCACAATTTTCACATTGGAAATCGCAGAGAATATCATTTCATTGGAACTAAACAGACTGAAAACTGTAGAAGATGAAAGTTCGATTCCCGTGGCGGCTTGCCTGCGTAAACTGCGTGTAAGCCGAAGGAGCTTTTAGCTGTTACCACAATTCTGAATGAAGTAGAAAGCGTGGCCTATCCCGAGAAGGCTGACCGAAGTCGACCACCCATACCTGTTCTCCTCGTGACTATCAATTTGCAAAACTGAACATTGAAATTTTGACATTATCGCTTAAGCAGCATCTCAAAAATCAGCTGTTGCAGTAACAAGATACAATAGACATTTGAAGGGTTCACCTTTTCAGCAATCATTCCTGACCAGCTCGTGGGCTCCGAGTTAACAGAGCGCGTGTTACTGGAGTGTTTCAGAATCAGCAACTCACTTTTGACCAGGGGCCGGGCTAGCAAGCCCAACAAGGGGATGGGTTCCAAAAACTCTGCATCTCTGGACTCCTTCCGTTTTCTTGGGGTGAAGGACTACTCAAACTCTGTCCTTCAAACTGCCCCCGTTTGGTGCTCCGGCCTGATCCGTATTCACCTCAAGGCTGAGTCCATGGGCCTCACCCTTTCTCAAGTACGCTATTCGTGGCACGACCATGGACCAAATTTCAAGTAGTCCGTAAACTGCTTTCTTGACCACGAGAGTTGCGTCATCGACCAGAGCGCGACGCATACCTTTGGGACCCATCCTCGCTGGGGCTTGCAGCACCCTGCCCCAGGTAAGCTAGCTTCTGTAACCTCCAAAAAAGCAATGCAGAGTTCTCAGTGTGCGTAAAAGAATAGGTCAACTCGTGATTAGGAGCGATGCTGCTCCCGAATGACGACAAAATCAAGCTGAAGTGATTTGGGCTAAAATCGATCGTATTACTGATGTATGTTATGTTATATGTATTTTTGTACTGGAGCCATGTGCTGTGCAAAACTTACCAGCTCCTGTAATGAAATGCATACCCAATACCGGAAAGGTGTTATCATTAGGCATGAGAGCATATTTCCGGAAGTTCTCAAGGGGTTGTTATATGTATATGTAGATCGTAGTTTCCAAGAGCCATCATTCGATTCCCTTTGAACAGTCTTTTTTCTCTTTTCTTTTTTTTTCTTTTTCAGAATTTTTTGCAGACTTGGGTCACCTTTGCCACGCTCCTAAGTTGTCTTGCATGACCTGTGTGTTCTATCACTTTGACAAGCGCGATACTGTGTGCTTGCGGAATCGTGCGTACCGTTCTGAGCCTTCTGGCTCGAAAATGCTTGCCTATTCTGTGATACTGAGTAGTGAAGAGGGCGCAGAGGAACTGGGGCCAGTTTCACCGCAAACACTGGCCTTTAAGTGGTGGATCGAATTCGCTATGGGCCCTCCATGTTCCGATGCTTGAATAAGACTCGTTCGAAAAACTCAGTAAGTAATAAGAACATCGGCTAAAGCCACCCAGCTCATCGGCCATTCAATTATTGGAAAGCCAGTACGATTTTGACTGGATTTAAAATGGTCTCTGAATTACAAAGAGGGTAATGCTATGAGATTCATTCTTCCATGGTCTCACGTAAAATGGGGCCGAAGTGCTACAGTGGTTAGCGCCTTCGTTTACCACTGCAACAGTGGGGCCCGGTCCGGAGAACGAAGCCGGCTCCAGCCTGGCCAAGATCAACCACTTGTTACCACACTTGCCCTAGAAGACAACAAATCTGAATTTAACGTCCACGTAAGTCGTTGCAGTGGTCCTGAAAACTCTCAACTGCTTTGCGATGCTAAAGAGAAGTAAATTCCGCGGCGCAGCCTCAAAACACCGCCGGATGTTTTATGCTTTTATAGTGTAGGAGAGATATACAGAATTTCTAGGTCGGAGATAACGTGCTTGTTGCATCTTGCTGAGAGGATAATCTTTATTCTGATATTTTCGGGTTGAAGCGAGGTGTTAGTTTGACCCACCAATACAAACCGACGGATTCATCAGCTTGGCTTTGGCTCTATAGCATTTCGCGTCTCACTAATCAAACCCTCTTGATACACTACTTGATTTTTTTCCACTTGCCTAATTTTTTCTCCTATCAAAGTTTCCTGCATAGAAAATGGAATATTCATAACAGGTTGATGGGCACGTCTATGAATTCCGATATCTATCTAGTCGTGTTATCGCCATATCAGGGTAAAAACGAATGAAAAGTCGAACTCAGTTTTAAAAGCCAGCGACAAGCGATATTTATCTTTATGATTCTTCTGCATGTTGACATCATAACATTTACATGATGATGATGTTGTGGCAACAGAACAGTGAAGAGGATAAAACATTCGGGCTCACTTGCCACTACATATTGGGTGAGCCATTTGTACTTCTTCCATTTAGAATCACACAGTAAGTTGTATACGTTGAAACTGCGGGTAGCGAGCATTGATATGACATGACATGATATGATATGATATGATATGATATGATGTGATGTGGTATGATATGATATGATATGATATGATATGATATGATATGATATGATATGATATGATATGTTATGGTATGGTATAGTATGATATGATATTGTGCACATAGAGAGCACTTCCTTCATCTTCTTACGTGATCCTTCACATCTTTCTTAAAAACAACTTGCATCAGTTTTGGTGCCAATTATTGGTTTCGTAGATGTAGAGCAAGTGATTGATGTGGTGAAATCTTTCCGAGACTAGATCCCTCCAGCCATTTTCGTTAGAAGCCGCATTACTAGGATTAACATCGCCTTGTTATTACCCTAAAATCCCATAGATAAGAGCGGTATAGGTAATATAATATGTTGTACAAATAAAATCTTAGAAATATTTTTTCAGAATCATTTTTTACCGGTAAATTAAATCGCTCTCATCTATAAAATTTCACTGATCGAATGGGCTCTTCAAGTTCTATCCAGAGATCAAATTCCGGCATTTCTGGAGATTCCAGCAGAAATTCCGTCAAAATCGCTATTTTTCTATATGAATTGTTTATTAAGTGGCGGGGTTTGGAGTTGAGGGGCGGAGCTTCTTCTAAACTTCTTCTCCGATTTTTATTTATCCATCCATCAAGTTAGAGGGGTGACTGCATTCAATTTCAATTTCATTCAAATTCATTTTTCACCGATAAATTTAACCGCTCTTATCTATGGGATTTTAGGGTATCCCGAAGGTCATAGCGCGAAACTTGGCGCTGCTGAACCTCGCTTGCGATTGAATGGCGCCACACACTCGGCCTTTGTCCAGGATATCCGTGTAGTGGCGTAAAGAAGTTCTTAGTTTGCATTAAGTTAGTAGAGACCTGAGTAAAGCTAATTGCCTATCTCAAAACTAATTTGAATCGAGCCGCCTATCATAAGCAGTAAAATTTCTACAAGCTGCAGCAGCTTTAGCTGCCATGAAAATTATTATCGGGTGGCTAGCCAACATTTGAGATTATTTCATATTTACCATCATATATGCATTTTTACCTTTTCAAGTAAACTACCGAACACTGGCAGTATTTGGGTTAGGTTCCATTGGCATGCCTTACCGTTTCACCGAATTATTGTACAAGTGAAGATTTTATTTTGTAGTGCTTTTTCGTACTCCTAATGTCTTTATGATTCAGCCAATTGAAGGAAATGGCATGTAGAAATTACACAATATTATTTTCATTATTTACATTTACTGACTACACGATACAGTACTCATGGGCTGCCAAATTTTGCTTTTTTCACCACACTTGAAATCTTATTTGAGAGTATCAAAAAGAGGAGTGGTTAATCTCATGGGTTTCTTTTCCCAATGAAATTTTATGTGGAAAACTGTATTGATTGTCGGAAAAAAATCATTCTCCTCGAAGGCCTAAACATGGCTCAGGGTTTTGAAAAGTCCATTCTCCACCTCAAGGTTGAGAAAGTTTAGTTGTTTGCAGATTTTTTTTCTAAAATTGTTCCACTTCTCAATCATGGAGATCACTGTATATTCATATCTACTTTGTACCCGGAAGTTAGGTGCGTCTGCAGTACAGACCAAACAACACAGACGGCGGCGCCTTGCAAATGTTTTGATTTCTGCTGTAGAAATGAGTGGCCAATTGCAACTGTATTCTATTAATTGTCACCATATATAACTGCATTCAAGCAATCAACTGTCACTATAATCCATCATTGTTGTTGAGGCTGTCGTCACCTGTGTTGTTTGGTCTGCACTACAGGCCCACCCGTCGGACGCAACGAGAACTTTGAAAGCACTTTGTAGCCAATTTGTGGAAATTCTTATGTTTGCTGCATTTAGTTATGTCGAATTTCAACGGGAATCTTCGGATGAACCCCTCCGAAACTTGTTCTCTCGTTGTAAAGGCATCACCTACAGAGATGATACTATCTGATCCAAACTGATCAGCATTTCTCTGCACCTGACCGCATCTAGCTACATCTTTATCGGAGAACACATTTGCAACGTTCCGCGAGGCTATCGGCAAGTTCATTCACCCGACCATGGCCACCGCCGCGGACGAGCAAGCGGTACATCAACCACCTTGTTGCGACATCAAACGATGCCGACTACTGTTAATGCACGTTAGATCCTTGTCGTTGATAAGATGTGGGGTAGTGCGTGAGCGAGACCCCCCACAGCGACGTGTTCGTCTCGCCGTCGTCTCGTTTGGCGTCCAAGTCGAAAAATGTTTTGCTGATGGCTGATGCGGGTGGCTGATAGAATCCGTGGAGCGCGCGTGCGACCACGTAGACGGGTTCCTCCGTCGAGAAAACATTGTGGGATGAGGATAACTGATCAATGAATCTGATTGAGTAGGTGAAAGGTATGGTGGGTTTGAATTGGAAGTTGAACTGAGCTGATTTGAACAGCTATCTTTTCAACTCCTTTTGTGCTCATTCCATTCAAAGCTATATAGTATAGCCATTCCAAGTCTCGAGGAGCTGACCTGAATAACCATAGTTTGTTTCAGTTTTTGGAAACTAGAAGTATTCATCAGTTTTATCAAGTAAGCAACTGCTTGCAATGCTCTACTTAGGTGTAGACTAGTAGGACATGAAAATACCCTCCGTTTCCGCGGTCAGGTTTGCCTGCACTGCAGACTTCACGACAAAGGTGACGAGATTTGCACGAAATGATACAGTTATCTGCCAATGGACTTATTAGCTCATTGTATGGAATTCTGTTGATTGCCACTACCAACGGAAACATTCATCATACATCAGTTATCAGAAGAGACGATCAGCTTTGTGGAGAACTACCACCTCTGCAAAACAGACCACCTCGCCGCTGGGTAGGAGGAGTGGTTGAACTGACCATGACGGAATTTTTGCCACCACCCTTGCGGAAACCATTGTATCAGAAAGAGCAGGGATACTACTTCAGTATAAAAGTCCCATATCAAGGGTCGAACCAGGCGGAGCCAAATCCAACCAGAATAGAAGCAGTATCGGACCCCTCTAGTGCTACAGACACCCAATTTATAGAAGGTAAGACGGCAAGTGTTGAACAAATACCCTTTTCCTCCCATTTGTCCAAATAATTCAAGCTTTCCCCAAAAGCATGGCAATCCAAATATTTGTTTCGATCCACATGTGCATCACTTCGATGATTGATTAAAAACTTCAGAGATGCCACCTGATTCCAAAGCCAAAGGAGAATTCCTACAAACTTCAGAAGGAAGGCCCAGCTACATACAATTTAGCCGTCCGGTCGATCTAGACGGGAGGTTCGCTCGTGGTTCTTGGAATGGGAAAGGGTTGTAAATTTTGTTGAATGAGGTGAGAAGGTTAGGAGGATGCTCGTGTTCTTGTGAGTACATCGAGTGGTTTCAGGCGAATAGGATAATTTTGAAGGGTTTTGACGGGCCAAAATCAAAAAATGATTAATAAAATGGATAAGATTGAAGCCTTCGCCTTGTGCTCTTTTTGACGGCAGTTTGCTTGGCGAACATTTCAGGGAAATACTGGGTTACGAAGAAATTTCTTGTCCCAGGCAGGACTCGAACCAGCACATCTAGCCGTACGTTGCCGATATGCCTGGGGCAAAGTTTTGTTCATAAACCAGTATTTTGATAAGGCCTTTGCCATTTCCAGCCATATTTACCTCTGCTTCAGCTCGCTAGATGGTCGTTTTGGAGGGAAAAGTAGGCAAGATTTGAGTGGTATCAAAATCTGATACCATAGAAAAGCAATGGCGACGTGGGTGTGGGGGAAATCGTTCTCAAGGGTGACTTACGTCACATGTGGGGTAGGTAGTCGTATCGAGATCTTTTAAGGGGTGGGTCGTAAATACTCGGAAATCAGCCAAACGCGGCAGCTACCCTGTATTCACCTACAGGGTCACACTACCCTTTGGGGCTGTCTTCACAAAAGGCCCCTCGACACCTCAAGCACCAAACCCTCAGCGCTCAGTCATAGCTCGATTCTTAAAATATCCGAGTTCTGGACCATCGAATTCAGAGCCTTTCTTGGTCGTCTCTAATTAATCGCTGGAACCTCATTGAACGATCAAGTGCCACAGTGTCTCGATGTAGTCACGGCCCTTTTTACTCATCAACGTTTTCGTCCAGTAATGAAATTGCAATCGTCAACGTCAGCCACCAGCAACGATGGCGCCAACAACAGCGCCACCGCAGCTGTCTTCCACTTGGCGTTCTGCCAGTGTAAATAATTGCCGCGCGAATCGCACTTCAACGCGATAATCGCATTCGTCAGCCGCGTGCGACATGCCGCACGCGCCCGTTCGCGTCCGTCTACCGTATCCTAATAAGTTTACTACCATACAACGCCTTAGGCAACTTAATCAGCGAATGATTTTCGTAAGCTGACGTTTATGAGCGAATTCGATTACAGGACAGTCTTTGTTGAGTACAGTAGCCGGAGTGGCTTGATTGGACACTGATTATGACGAACGGGGCAGATTGGTTACGTAAATTGTCTCATGAGTCATCTCGTTCTTACCGTATCCTACATTATCACCGAGTTCTTTACCTTTCCCATTTGAGAGGTTTTTATTAATACGTTGTACATTGGAATAAAATCAATAACCAAAAGAAATTGGAGTAGAGGGGAGCTGTAGCAAACAAGGTGGTCCTTCCGTTACACGTGCCTTTAGATAAATCAGGTGGGAGAACAATCTTACCTCCATGCTCTTTAGTATGGAGAGAGGAAAAAAAGGAAGATAACTAAACTGTTTTTTTTAAAAGTCTAGGCCGTGTCGGAAAGAAAAAGAATGTGAAAGGAAATGCGAATTGATCCAGCTATATTTGACGAAAATGAGAAAGTGGAATTCAATTGGGATTCTAAGGTTAACCAGAATGGGAACTCTTAAATCCTTTTAACTAATGCTGTGTTAACTCTATTATTGTCTCCTCCACAAATATTTGCAAAGTATTTTCTAAAAAAAACTCCCCTCCAAATCTTTTCAACGAACACTCACGAACTCGCCAATTCTATGGAAGAGCAGAGTAAGCGGAAATAGTTTATAGTTAGGCTAAGAAAAGATGGGAAAGACTTGACTTAAAGACCTCCCCTTTACTCGCCCTTTTTCCATTCCTCAAGGGAAGGAAATTCATAGAGATCGATGGATCAGAAGGGGGGTGTTGTGGGAGGGGAATAAATGGAGACGGGAAGTGTGAAAAGCTTCCTAGCTAATCGCTTTTGACTTATTTCTAGGAGTCGAGAGGCCCTGGTACGAATCCCGGCTGTGGTGAAAGTTTTGCCCTCAGCTCAGCATTTTTCTGGTAACTTCCGCAACTCGAAATGCAACGGCGTAAAGAATAAAAGTTGTTTATTAAAAACAAGCCAAAAATTCCAGAAGTGTTCCAATTTGACTTCAGACGAGGGACAATACATAGAAGTCCACGGGCTTGATTTTTCACGGGATATCTTTACCGAATTCCAGACTCTACCGAAGATTGGATGCCCTACCACTCCGTCCCGCATTCTTCTAACTTTCGCCTCCCGTTTTTCCATCAGTAGATTTTTTCTAAAACTTTCTCTTCGCATCGGTGTTCGTCAAGTTTCGTACGTGTTTCTTTATGCGCCGCGTACGATCATTAAAAAGTGTTTTATGTGACGAGTTGGGCCCAGCGACGACGACGATGGCGCTTCCTCGGCCGGCTGGGTGGTCGGTTTTTCGAACAACCTGCTTCCCCTCCCCCTTCCACCCTCGACGTCCTTTCGCAAAATCGTCACCATACTTTTTCTGCCTTTGATCATATGGGACAATCCCATACTGTTGCTTTCGGAATCCCTGCCCAATCGCCACTTAAGCTCTTTCGATACTATGTACTTCCATTAGACTTCACACTTTTTCCACGACCCCTGTGGGGGATGGGGTGGAAAAGATAATATGACAGAATACGATCGCTTTCTGTTACCATCGCAATATCCTGTGCCTTGAAAAAACTCATTTCCTAGAAACCTTGAAAACTCCCTTCCCAGCGTATGTTTGAGGGTCTAAGTGCAATCGGTAGCAGAAGGTTTAAACCCATTTTACCTACAAATCCAAGTTTTGGGTTACTGTACATACCCGCAGGTATGCATGCAGCGCTAAAGAACGGAGAAAACTCTTCATTTCGAGAAAAATCCGTACAGAATTCCACGAAACGGTAACAACCGTGTGCTGGTAACTAACCAACGAAGGTGGTTGTGTTCGAAGATTTGGAAGAGGTGTACTCACTTCTCAATTTATCAAAAAGGTTGAGACTGCCTCTGGCCGTATGGATGCTTCGGAAAAAGCGGTATGTGGCAGATGAGTTCACATTTTTATAATACGTTCAAATCTCGATGTTCAATTCAAATTTTTTATAATTTTTTTGATATTTTTCGTGAACTTTTAGAATTTTCTGGGAAAATGCGAACAGTTTTTCAATCCTCACAGTCGTGGACAGTTTCACCTAAACAATGGGACTCCTAACTGAGAAATTATAAATTAGCTCCTACAACTGAATGAAGAAATAGTTACAGCTCTGACGTGAAACTGGATGCCATATTTAGGCCAGTGCCAGACTTTGCGAATCGAGCGATTCGCTGGGATCGCAACGCGACCGTGGACACTAGCGAGTCGAGCGATTCCCTAGTGCGAACCACTCGTTTGCGAAGTACGACATCTTTTTTAATAAATAAGGTTATCCCAGTATGAAGAAAGGAAGATTCCGTAGACGTGCACGAATTAATGAGCACCAAGGGAGGACACATTATTTGTCTGGTTTCCGTCTAAGGGCACGTGCGAAACGGAAACTGGACTACTCTTTGTTCTACCCCCACATTATATTATAATAAAACTTATTGTAAACATCAAAAATGCAAACGTTTCTAAATTGATAAAGTGAATTTCTAAATTGATAAAGTAAATTTCATATATTTGTTATACTGTGCAGTTTCTGTTTGTCTCTTTTGGTATAGCATCAGTCACTGACATGCCGGAACTGGTAGGCGCTGGGAGTATGCTACTTTTCATAGAACCGTGCACGGGAAATCGCTACCTTCATTTACAGCTGCTAATAAATATTCTACTAAGGATGAACCGCCAGAACCTTAGAGGGCGATCCTATTGAGCCCCTTTCAGTGAGTGGAAGCAGTGGGGGTAGATGGAAAAATGAAACAGCGGCAAGCGTTGGGTTTGCTCACTGCGTAAAGTTGGACTAAATTCAGCACATGATAACACCATCGACGAGTGAGGGGGGGGGGTGGGCGTTCTCAATACACAGAAAGGTTAGGATGGTTGTACCGAGAGTTCCTTCAGGATAAAATCTTACTAAGGCGGCCGTTTCCTCGACGTGACGTTATGCTTTCCACCACTCAATGGTAACTTATCGCTGCTGACTGGCGCAACATGATCACAAACGCTGTACTCTTAATCAAAATAGGAACAATACGAACGAATCAGATCAGGGTTTCGTCACTCCCAGACAAAGCTGCTAAGAGATAAGAGACCTCATGACATGGAAGGATTGGTTAACACGGGTGAGATTCGAGCCGCACGCTAGGCTGCTCTCGTTGTTAGCGGATTCACAGGCCTAGACCACCACACCTTCTCCATCCAGCATAAGTCCACTGTTTCAACCTACCGCGCTGCTTTCGCTAGGCCTAGGTCTCCTGGTCCTGTTGGTCTCTCAGAAGCTTCACTTCAGGGTCGCCACCTTAGTCGTATGGGTACTGCCAATTCCCCTGGACATGCTTTTCTTTACTGTTCTTCTTTATTATCATTTCGTCCACAGGCGTTTTTGAATTCACTTGAATGAGAATCGAAACATCACTAAACCCCTGCGTATCGTTTCAAAAAAAGCAGCTGCGTGCGTTTGAGTACTGCTGTCCTTAACAAAAATTTTTCATAGTGAAAAATACGTTGCGAAGATTCACACGATCTATCCACCTACTGATGTGCTGAACAGTGCGAATTTTTCGTCGATCTAAAATATTTCATCACCGATGTCGCCGGCGTTCGGCAACCTTTGAGGGTACGGACGCCATGGCGCGCGACACTCATTCATTACCCCCCGATCGCGTTGACGGCCCCGATTTCGAAAACGGAAGTCCAAAGGACGGTTGAACTCTCTGCGAAACAGATAGGTGATCAGAGCTTAGTGCGAGCTGGTTCTGTGAAGTTGTGGTACTCTGGGGCCATTGAGGGCCAAGGTTCGCGCTTAGCAGCTGAATTTGTGGGAAGCAAGAACAGAAAGCTTCTCCACTGATACGTGTTGAGATTATATAACAAAATAACCCGTGCTGCATTGGAAGGTTGTATGTAACCATTGGGACGGCTATTTCCAGAAAATTCCAAAGAATTTCCAACGAAATTTTGGATTTTGTTGAAAATTTCTCCACCTCAGGGCGATGGCAGACCTTGCGAATCGAACGTTGCACCAGCGAGTCGAACTATGTACCAGCGACTCAACAGTGGCGGGACCCAACATTTAAAGGAGCCGCGCCAATTTCAAACCGTGTTTAGTGTCCAGTGACGTTCGCTGGTACACAGTTCGATTCGCTGATGCAAAGTTCGATTCGCTGGTGCAACGTTCGACCCGCTGGCACAACGCTCGTATCAGCGATTCGCTAGCGAATCGCT
>KZ345190.1:171965-182055 GCA_002352805.1 Teladorsagia circumcincta
GATCGGCGTCTGTGATGTTCGAATACTTGAAGATCACTTGTGACACAAAGTTAGAGAGAAGCCGACGACGATCGACATGCTCTTCAACGAGGTGCCGGGTTACACGCAAAGCTGACAGACAGCCGCCAGTTGCTGATAGTCGGCATGCTTAACCCCAAAGGTGCCAAGGACGACACTCCTCAGTACTCGCGGGCATACTCACCGGCATGCAAATAGGCTCCAGCCGGCTACTATCTAGTCCATAAGTGGTGGTCCCAATTTATTATTCCGGAATATCCTTGATGGAAGAGACACTACGTGACTACAGCAAAGACAAAAAATCACATTTGTGAAGCGTAAAAGGGAAACGAGGTCAACCCAGGGCTACGGAGCGTATTATGGCCCGAATTTACGATTAAATGACGAGTAGACTTTCAAATATAACACTATTTCTCCGCAGATGTGTTTTGATAAGCGACAGTCTGCAACTCATATGACCTTAGATTAGACCAAGTCGCATTCCAATGCCACTAGTAATCCGAATTGAAGTAGAATGCGTGGCGTATCCCGAGAGGATGCTCCATTTCATACCCTCTGTAAGAATGTTATAAGCAAAACATTCTTAGCAAATGTTCACCATTTTCGAATGGGACAATTGATTCCACATCTCTGAAAGTCACCTTATTACCACAAAGCCGAACGTAGGTAAAAGTCAGCGGACCCTGTGACTGCGCCGGGACAACGCTAGGGTGAAGAAAAAGCAGAGTATGGGCAAAAATGGTGTTGTGGCAAGAGCCGCCACTCAGCGCGTGCACCGTCCGGCTATTAAGCTACGGTAAGTCAGTTGGTAGCAGACTTACCTTGGGAGATACAAACACCCTGACTTGAGTATCAGCAGCATCCTGAAAGCCATACTAGCCTGCTTGCATAATTGTGGTCAAGTCGCATTCAGATGCCGCTACTAATTTGAATGAAAGTAGAATGCGTGGCGTATCCCAAAACGACTTGTTGCCTAATGCTAAACTTCATGCCTTTTATGAGAATGAAGAAATGAAAAGATGATCCAGACGAAAATACAGTTACAATTTGCGGGCTAACTGAACAAGAGTTCCTAATAGGGTTTCCCTCTAATGGGAAGTTTTGATAACAAAAAACCGCCGCAAAAACCGTCCTATTGAGGAGGACGAGAAGTCTTCTCCTGGTCATAAGGGAGAGAATTTCGCAATGGGCCAGGTTAGGCCTAATACATTAATTAAACTCAATATAGAGGCCTGCATTCGCTTGTCCAGTAGGCCAATTCTGTGACATGCAGATTGAATTTTTCGACTCTACAGTCGTTCTTCTCCTATCTTCTTGCATTGTTACCTACTCTATAGTGTTTCCATTTTTGCATGGACTCTCTCCGAGATCCCGAATCGAAGCAGAGTTCGTGGCGTATTTCAAAGAAATGGTGGAGACAAGCACTCTGTGCGTAGCCTCCATAATCCATAATATTATAAACTAGGTAGTTATACTAGTACACGAATGACCTAAAATTGTCTTCGTGTATAACAGGCCCAGTAACCCTTAAAAATCCCCAATGTCCCACCCAGAATAGGTGTGCTCCACTTACCATAAAGATTTTAGTTTTATTTCAAATACTTTCTAGATTTTACCGTCAATCACGAATGAAATCTTTAGAAGAATCTTGATCCAATGACCCTTGCTATCCTTTATCCGCCACTGTAAGCTGGTATTGAAAAAAGTACTTATGTGCTAGCGTAGGTCATCGGAAGGACAACTTGGACGAGATTTCCTCCCCTGTGGTGGAAGCTGTTTGGGTAAGAGATTAGTTCAAGCACTACTTGCCACCCTATGCATACTCGGGTTGTTAATCTTCTCATGTTTCCACGGACTGAGTTATTTACCGGCCAGATTATGCTTATGGTAGCTGGGTGTAGATAGGCCATCACTAGCCCAAGTCCACTGAAATTTAATGGCTTGTGGGTAGCTTTGATGTGAATGAAGATGCGCCTCGCCGTGGTTTACTATCCGGAAGGCTTATTCAATTGAATGCGTAGGGGTTACCTACAAACATTTTTGAACCGGCCAAAGGTATTAGAGCCTTGCGTATCAAACAGAACGAACAACTGTTGGGAAGGAGATTGTAGAAGCCTCCTCAGAATGCCCACTACATAATCCTTCACCTACAAGTAGATCCACTCTAAAGTAAGTAATTCTACCC
This sequence comes from Teladorsagia circumcincta, assembly GCA_002352805.1. Taxonomy (NCBI): domain Eukaryota; kingdom Metazoa; phylum Nematoda; class Chromadorea; order Rhabditida; family Trichostrongylidae; genus Teladorsagia; species Teladorsagia circumcincta. The sequence goes on from KZ345190.1 coordinate 174,169, forward strand.
AACATTTATCACCTACAGCGTCGCGAAATGAAGTAAGATTCCATTGGGGTTTTTCTCGGTTGGTCGTCCATAATTGGTAGCTAATTCCCATCCGGTGAGCACATACATGCATTTCCTGTTTACCTAAGGCAGTAGCCAGAGCTGTTAATACCTTAACTAAGGTCACTTAGGTGTGAGTAAACGTCCAACTTCCTGCTGTGACCTCATCCCCAGTGGTAATTGAACCTTGTTGACATTAACACCTTAGTACCCTATCGGAGGCCAACAAACTTTCATTGTCCTACTCTTTGCACAAAGATTTTTAGGTATACGGTAATATTTCACTGAATTCTGTGCAGAATCAATAGATCTGTTCAGTGACTTTTCACCAGGATGGTCTCTATACACCCTCCGCAATTCGGACACTGTCCGACTCATGAAGTGATTGAGGTCCGTTTTCGTGACAGCGTCGCCAGATGTTTCATTCCGTTGGTGAGACGCTGGCGAGGGAGCCAACTCCAGCGCGACTATGCGGGAAACGCAGACGAAAAATCCGACGAAATAGCGCCCATCGGCCCACTGGCGTCAGGAGGGTCGCGAGAGGCGTGACCGCCCATTGCTCGATTCCTCGACGAGGAGGCGGTACTGCATCCCGTCGGCTTACGGTAACCAGGAACCCACATTTAGTCTTCGACAACGGCAAAAACCAGCGCGCGATACACTGGGTTTTTCTTCGCGATTTTTTCATACGTTTTTCGGAACATATATCCTCGACCCAGATTTCGAGCCTATATTTTGTCTTCCATGTCGACACCTTCGATGTGACGTCCGTAATTTTTCGTCCCGTTTCCTGTTCACATTCAACCACTAAATTTCGTGGCCGCTTCCTACGCGTGTCATAGTACTTACGACCGTGTATATCTACTTTTTCATCGGACACCTTTCATCTTCTACCCGTATGATGCGCGCGACTCTTTGAGATGCTAATCGTCACCAACCCTGACTGACCAACACCGTCCCGATAGATCTTCATTTTCAGGTTTCACCCGAACACCACTCTCCCCTTTTCATTTGAAACACTTCCGAAAATATCGCTTGAATTTACCTACTCAAATGGTTAGGCGAACATTAAAATCACCATTTATAGGGCTTTAAAAGTTGAAAAACCATCAACTACTTTCCAGCATGATAGTTCGCAATTAACGCACTATTGCAACAATACTTGAATAAATAAGCGCTAGACACCCTCGAAGAAATTCAATGGCTGTCGAAATCGTGGCGCAACTCAGAGGTCCGACTGATATTAAACATCCATAATTTTTAATCAGTTTGACCCTATTTTGATATGCAGGAGTGCGAGTGATCACGCAAAATTTGCCTTATGCCAGCTTTTTGGGATACGACGGCAAGCTGGAGTCCTGCGATTATTTTTAGGTGACTAATATGATGAAGTGGGTAGAAAATAAGGTTGCCTCGAAGTCATCATCAGCTCATCAAAAAAAAATTCCATGGAATGATAACATTTAGCGTTGGTCGATCCCCCCCCCATCTTTAAAATGTGCACCGTATTCTACTTCGATTTGGAGTTAGGGTCTCATAAAGAATACGAAACGTGATATTGCACTTGCAATACCCGAAACTGTCATCAAATGATGTCATAAATTTTTGATCAGTTGTGCCCGAAGTCGGAGCTCCCTTTCTTCTTAAATTACGTCTCCCCTTCACTTTTTCACTTTTATGCTTTCCATAAATTTCAGTTGACCATGGCGTTTCAATAAGGGTTTTTTTACGGAGCGGTGCTTATCACGGCAACATCTCGCGGTCCGTGCATCATCGTGTTTTCACAATGTTGTCGTATGGCTTACCACATCAGTAAACAGTGTTGTGCCGAAAAGATAGTTCCCAGAAAAGGAAGACTTCTGCGGTGAGAGAGGGCAGAACCAGAGCTTAACTGGACAATAAGGATCACTTGGGGAGTTTTGTTTCCTAACTATCAACTTTAACATTAACCTAACAATAAATCAAACAAAGATAAAGTAAATAAAAAGCAAGTGCAACTAATTCTCCATTTTACCGTTATGAATTGTTAATTGTTTTTCTTGCAAGAAATTGAATAAGAGGAGGAGTCTCATCAGAATAACAAGAGGGATGACCTTGTCACTACACCAATGACCACAGCTACTTTAAAAGCTTGTTCGAATGACTGGCCAGGCAAATTCTTAGGCCTCGCTTGAAGTAAGTTCTCTATTTTCCTAACACAGCTACCTCATGAGGGAACAATGTTTTTGTTTGTATTGACGCTGTTTTTCAATGATTTCATTCCTACCCAGTCAATAAAACAAATCAAAAAGTGACGATTTTCGCGGGTTGAGCCGTTTGGAAAAAATAGCTCTTTCTGGTTACGTCAAAAGGTAATGAAGCGGTATATTACAAGCTGAAGTTTGGAGCAGTTTCAGTGAAAGGCCCATTTTCCAGGAGAACTCCCTCGTACTGACACGAACGCATGATGCATCTTATTTGTTAAGGCCCCTTTTACATTGGCTAGCTTTAGTTCGGAATTTGTCTGAGAAATTTTCTCTATTGAACGCCCTCTAGTGACCAGAGGAAAGGCAATACTTTCGTGGCATACGATATGCATTACCGGACACGCTACGCACTTGGCTGCCATCTAGTTCGCACAACCCCCAAAAAATTTGCCATTTGAGAGATATGTAGACTACGGAGGCCAGCCTTATTGATACTACGAGATTCAGGAGACGAGCATACTCCAAATACTACGGCTTGGAAGGGCATTTCTTCCCTACGAGTGCATATCTAGAAATTTTAATAATTAGCTTCTCCAAAAAAACTCTTATAACTAGATTTGTGGAAAATCGTCTCAGAGTTGCAGCACGTCTCATGCAAATAGATTAAATTCAGCGTGAGACGGTCTGAAAAACGACAACGTTATCGTCCAGAAATTTGGAGCTTCTACGAAAATGCAATATTAAATTGGCTTAACATTTTCTCCTGTAAAAATAATGAACCTAATCTTTTGATAATCTGACTAGTCTGATAGGTTTTGTAGAGTAATCCAATAACGTCAATTCCAAATATAAACCGTCGGGTTCAACGGACTAATTGGCGAACGTCAGAGGCTAATCAGCAGTAAAATCAAAACATCGCCCGCGCAAACTAATAGTTCATAATCAATCCACTAATAGAAGCAGATTATTCGGAGCACATAGGTTTCTGACTTTTTAGAGGCTGTTTAGGGATCCCTCAGTCCAGGGTTTGCTCTGCAAGGGAGCCCAGAAAACAGCATGCTTGCGTCCTGACCGGTGTCCAGCGAAGAGGCGCTTGTTACTGGCGCAATCACCTCCTATGTACACTTTTATTGTTTCGTGTGCTCAAAAGTTTGTAGTGGTGCCGAATTGCGTCAGTCTGTGGCGGCAACGGACGTGCGCACATTAGGTGCCCCGGATGGCGGCACGCGCCTCTGAAGCCGTCCGTCCAAGCGCCACCACCACCACAAAACTTCCACTTTGTCTTATCTACACCTGTATCTGTCACGCTAATTACAAAGTCCGCCTTTCATCTGCCATCATCATCATCGTAAGAGACGTTGTCCTCGGTCTGAGCATCCCGAAGGCATATCAGCCAGCACACACGCCGGTCTACTAATGCACTTTGTGGGCGTGTCCCGAGCGGATACGGTAGGTCCGTTTGGCGCAGGGCCCAACCCCTCTTTTCGTGGATGCGCACACAACCATCACCCGCGTAACAGGCCCCGTCAAGAGAGCGAACATGCTGTTTCGTGATCATCACCGATTCATCTCATACTTGTTACTGTTACCACTTCTGTAATCACTGTGTTTCTAATCGATCGCTCGATAAGGCCGTCATCCAGGCAAACTCGTCCGCGTCGTCGACATCGCTTCTCACCTCTACTGACTAAGTGTTATCTGCTGACGAGGTGTCAGTTATGTGGAGTGCGAAGCACACGCACGTACCTCTTCTTTCACCTCATTATAGCCGTTGTTGTCATAAGTGCGAAGTAGAAATGTCATCGCAATTTTTTCACCTACAGTAACCTAGAAAACGTGAGTATATAGGAAGTGAAAGTACGGCGGCGAGAGCGAACCCGTGGCGCACATGCTGCGACTTCAATCTCAGCATGAAGTCAGAGCGTTGCGCCAAGTTTGCAAGCAACACAACGGAAGTTTCCAGGTTTCTTCTTGAGATATTTTGAGCAGCGGAATTCCCGTAGTTCCTTCTTTCATTTCATTCTTTTTCCTTTCTTTTCCTTTTTTCCATGGTGTTTCTTGCTGTAGTCGACCCATAAATCTGAAGATATTTCCATTCTTTATAGCCATTTTATCCTCTGTTTCATTTTTTCCATCTTCCTCCTTGTTGCTTCGGAATTCTCCAAAATAGAAATGGCTGTCGAACCTTCCCATGCGGTACAGTTTTTTGCTGACAGTTCACAAATTCTTGCCCTTAACTCTGCCTAAATCTGATGATTCATCCTTTTCGCTGCCTCTAGTTGCCCTTTCCGAAAGCCACGCTGAACAAGTACCCGTGTCCTGAATGTGATGGCGAAACGAAATCGCGCTAAGCAAGGCAAAAACTCAAAGGGAGACTCAAAATCACCCGAAAATCCCTTGCAAAATGAATGAAAAGTCCAGAAATTCTACGAAATTCTTAAAGAGCTTCAATTCGTAGAAGGGATTCTCCGAATTTTCCAGGTTACTCCACAGTTTCTTTTCAAAATAATAATTCTCGAAAAGCTTTTTCTAAAAGAGACTTTTCTCGTTGCTGACCGCGATTTCGAAGGCAAGCTGGCCATTGCCAGCCAGCGCCGTCCCAGTTGCAGTGCTGACCAAGGATAAATGACGTGCGTCGCGGTGGTTAAACGGATTATGCAACCACCGGCGCCCTCCTACTGGTCTCGCGTTTAATAAATCGTCATCGCCTTCACCTCAAACCCGTTTCGCTGCAAATCCATTCGGGAAATAAACATCTTCGACCCCTGTAAGAGTGTTTTGAGAGCTGATCTATCAGAATATCCGGCTATATAAAGCTTTTGCCAACCCTGTCAACCAACTTTCAAACATGCACCTAAGTAAGCTTCCTTAACCCATGGAGCCCATGCAACCCATATGTGGGCTGCAGGCTATCGACCACGTAAAGCCTTACAGCCAACCATCCTCACACAATAGATTTCCCTTTCCCTTTTGAAAACAAATTTGAAGTTCTTCTTTTGTTTTTCTTCCATTTCATTCAGTAACGTTCCTTCTGTATCGCACAATAGATTTACCCTACCAATTTGCTCGACCAGGTTCGTGAAAATTCACTAAAGTCCTACGCGACCGCAAAACGTGAAACATGCGCGATCTCCAACGTGTAAGGGAACGTGGGGGGGAGAACTTTAAGGTCTTGCACATCCTACAGTAACGTAACATGACTCAACTGCGTTTACCTATACACTAAGTGGTCAGGTGAATTCGGACTTCGTTTTCTTACGAACTGATGGGAAGGTCAGGCATTCCTTTGGTTGGAATTACTTCCTTTGGAAACCCTCAGCTATAAAAATTTTCAAGATAACCGACAGAGGCAGATTTTGCTTTTGCAAAGATGCACAACTAAATGAAAAATCACCCCACGTGAGAGCAGGTAGGTTCAGCGTGAAAAGAGTTTTGTCCCTGAAAATGAACCCAATGAAAAGGGTGGAAAATCTCACGTGTAAAATAAGCGCTATCGCAAGAAACGGGGGTATTGTGGTGGCAGAGCATTTTGAATTGTATATAACACTTCTTTTTGTTGAAATCGGAACTTAGCCTTAAGTGAGGTATTAGAAACTCCACGGTGCGTGAGTAATTTTCATTTTCCGCAAAGTTCCTACCCCCTTTTAGGCTTAGACGTAGAGGATGCCTCCGTATTTCGTGATAGCGCCAAAAAAGCATTTGTTGTTGTAAAATCTGAAACCACACAACATTTATAAGTTTTTTAAGTCTCATATTCATAGTTTCATGTGGTGTCGAGAATACAAAGATTCTTGGCACATTGAAATATAATAATATAGCACTTCTTCACTCCTTGCGTCCTTCTTGCTACGAATTCTCAAACTCTTAGTACCTCTAGGCAGTCGGGTGTCTCGATTGCGAAAACGAGTCATATGACCCCGACTCACCCAAGTCATCTCTAGTGCTTTCACTTGTTGGCCTTGAGGTCTTCTAGTTTTTTTCCTGCTGAAAGGTTGTTTTCTTGGCTGAAATTGATTCTAAGCTTATTTTGCGCACACCTTCGCGGTTGTACGACTGGAATACTGGTCAGAGGTGAATCTAGTAGTATAGTAAATAAATAGTATATGAGAGTTCAGAGGTGTGCTGGTTACTGGTCAAGCCAAAGGGTCCATGGCAGTGTTGCTAGGTAGGTAAGGTAGGCAGTTTGGGTGACCCTTGATAAGGTAAATGCTTAGGTCTGGTATGACCTTGAAATATTGACTTTTTCCATTGACCTCTTGAATTGCCTACCTTTCTACTAAAGAGTTTTTGAGAAGAGAAACCTATTTTTGAGCTATTTTCTACCCAAACTTCACCTGGGCCCCTGAAATTCCTTGTAAAAGGGTCCCTGAAATTTGCCCAGAATCAGATCCTCACTGGGCATCCAGACGTTCGAGCGTCAACGTGGGTGCATTTGGATGTTTGAGGACGGCGCCCCTCCGCGCTTGTTCTCCTGGAAGAACTTACCTGGTGAGGCGTTCCCTGGAACCAACGCAGTTCCCCAATCTCGACGGCAGTCTCCACCACCAGCAGAAGCTGCAGCAGCTAACGGGTGTGTATGGAGGTGGCGTGAAGCGACACATACACATATACACGCACAAAACTAGCTGTCAAACCGGTTCGTAGTGTTCGTCGTCACTGGCGCGGCGGCAGTGGCGCCAGCGTCGTCCTCGACGACGACGTCGACGTCGACGATGATGACGACGACGAAGACGACGATCTCGACATTTGGACGAGTCGAGATCGTAGTCGTGCGCGGAATGTAATGCTCTCGGAAATGATACAACACGCACACACGCACAAACATATCTACAGACTAGCGCTGTAAAACCGCGCCACTGGCAACCGGAAAACTCGTACTGGCGACCTGATGTGACGTTGGATCGCCCGGGGGTCAATCATGATTCGTACGCCACAGTCTCGACTGACTGCTGCGCAAGGTCCCTTTACAACGCAACATGTTCTCGAGTGGTAGTTGCAGTTTGCCCCGTCACTAGTGCCACTAATGATGTTAGGGTGTCTTTTATCGAAAAGAAAACGACAAGAATGGCTTCAAGCGATTATGAACAGAAGACGTTCCGGCTTCCAGAATGTGAACATTGTTGAAGAAATGCCTCGATTGCGTAATGTCAGAAGTGGGCGCTGGCACCGCAGCCGCCTTTGTAACCGTACCCATCATTTGTGATCATCGGGAATAAACAACACTTCGCGACCATATGGATCGAAGCCTTTCTACGACCGCCTTGGAGCGACAACTCAATAAGGCACTGATAAACACATACACAGTCTATTCGCTACCCTTGTCAAACCTCAGCAAGACCATCGGTATCGTCTTCACTCCCATATGGTCAACTATCTGATCAGAGATGTCCCAGGCGCTGATGCACATGCAATGCAGAGATGCATCCCGCCTTGTGCGCGCTCGGATCGCCCTTCGGCCGCTGGCTGGCCGGCCGTCCGACTGTCTTCGCACGGGTTATGATCCAATCTCGGGCGAAAATCGAAATTTACCTTCTTTTGGACGGGTTTATCCATCTCCACCCAGCCGGCCACCGATCGCTCGGCTACGCGCTGACATCTCACGACCGTTCCTTTCGTTCTCGAAGCAACATGCTATTACTAAAAATACGTTCCCATTGTGACG
>KZ345190.1:197483-214557 GCA_002352805.1 Teladorsagia circumcincta
GTGTTCTGCTCGCTCGTACTACTGATGTGCTGCTGCTGATGCTGACATTTGAGAATCGTAATAATTTTTTCTAGAGTGGTAGATCACATCTGATTATTTTCCTCCGGGCTACTTTGTATTATCACAAATTCATATCCGAAATGTACGCTAAGTTTCAAATAATTATAGATTATAAACAAATAAATGTGAAGATAATTGTAAGTTATTTGTATTGAAAAGTACCTGATTAAAGTGTAATGCGTCGAATAGACTTCATGGGTACCCGACAGGAGGCCCGTCGCGTGGCGAGGAGGCGATACCGCAGGCGGGTTAGCGGACCAGTCGCAGTGCGTACTGTTGCAATTCTGGGTCAACTAGAAAGAAGTGCACCACATCACAAAGTACACGCTGCAACTCGTCTGCTGATCCCACTGCGTCTCTGCCTTTTTGCCGTGCGACAAGCCTGTCGGGTACCCGATCCATGGGATAAGCTGAGAATTAGTTAAAGGGCGGAATTGAAGCCACAGTGTGGTGAGATTCTTCGACACAGTGTACGATAGTATTGGGTGGAAAATACGGCAACTAATAAAAAAGGAAACACTTCAGTAAAAGGCTTGCCATCTTTGCAGTGCGGCTGTACTAAGGCAATGAAAGACTGAGCGCGTAGAGGAGAGTATGAGGCGACAGAGTGCAACAGATGAGAAGGCCCAGGCAACAATCCGCCCCGAACTGAAAAAAATTGAAGCTGTTGGGGCCATTTTTGAAAGACTCTAGCACACTTGTCGTATCATTGCTCATATCATTCCTATACTACAGGCCGAAAGGAATCGTTCACTTGATTTGTGCCTGGGTTGAGTCTTCAAGACTGAACACAGAATAAAATTGTAAATTTATATCCGAGTGCGATGAGATAACGGAGCTCATCGGTGAATTGAGTGTTCAACAACGATACTAGGCTCCAGAAATTTTATTCCAAGAAATTGTTTTCGGCAAGCTTCAGGATTTTCTAATATTTCCAAAACATCCCACAACATTCCATCGTAGTTTTGAAAAATGTTTTAACTACCGAAGGTGACGATACACTTATTAGTAAAGCAAGTGCAAGTGTTTATTAGAAGTTCAGCAAAACGTTTGATTGATTCATCCCTAATAGAATGCGTCGCGCATTCCACTTCCGCTCAATCAAAGCGGTGTTTGAATGCTATTTCTCCTGGTCATGAATTGCTAGAACCACGGCTCGATGAGCTGGCGTTTTTGTCCTTTCAGGGACGCGAAACCAGTAAACTGGTTCAGAAGGTATGACAGACTTAGTCGACCTGGTCGAAAGTTGATCCAACTTACGCTGCTTTGAGCATAAAAGGTGTAGCGGCGAAGGTTAGACCACCATGGACGCCCGCAGTCTATGGATCGAGTCATGAATCGAAGCGCCAGCCTCACGTGCTTGCCCAATCATTTCATTTGTAACAGATTCGACTGCGAGAATGCACACCCTAATTTGTACATCGGTTGGTCTCGTCCGTCGTGGTGTAGACCAAACAGCATTCGAATGCCACTATGATTGTGATTAGGGAAAGAATTTTGGCGCATCCATAGAAAACGCCGAGTACTTCGTGCTTATAGCTTAGCTGAAGTCCCTGAACTTCAGCAAAGACATCATATCTGCTGAAAACCGACCAGACCAATGACGCCTCTATAAAAATTTAAGCTCTTCTATCTTGAAAGGTAAGCGGCGAGGTGCACCATGGCCACTTGCGTGAAAAGCTAGCCTTTTTAATCTTTTAAGGAGCTACGGAACCTTTACTGACCGAACCTGGAGATTCACCGCCTACGGCTCAAGCTCTGATCAAAGCAAGTATTTTTTGCGTCAGTGTGGGAGATCACGTTAGTGACACCAGACTTCAGACACCAGATCTATACGGACCAAGTTGCAGATCGCTTACGATTTTGAATGCGAGTGGAACATATTCGAGTGGAACGCATGGCGCATCACGTCATGACTGACTGACACCAAATGTTTTATTTTTCTCTTTGCCTGCCCTTTATTTTCAAGTGAGCGACGTGGCGTTATTGTAACGTCACTCTCAAGAATGTTGTGTTTAGAAATGCAGTCGACCATTTGAATTCAGCATCGCTATGATCCCGCCACTGTGTATTACCTTCATAGTTTCACCTTGAAAGTAAGGGAGTAATCGAGAAACTTCTGCGCGCCCAAGACCGGAAACTGTTACCCACCGAATCGCGCCACGTCAACGACGTCAAGGCGAGAGGGTACGGGCGCACGGGGCCCTCGCGGCGATGGCGTCCCGCTGTGCATTTTAGCCGATTACGGTCAACTCGCAAGACACCTGCCTCGTCGCGCCCGACTGGATTCTGACGACTTTTGGCATGGGAGCGGCTGGGAACGAAATGTAATAATATTTTATAGAAATCTAGATACCACTGTAAAAACAGGTAAACGGTTTCAAAGCACAGTTTTTTGCTCCAGTCGTGGCTTGTTTTCCTCCACACAATACAACAGGGACTGGATTTCCTCCTTGCTTTTGCTTATTTTTTCATACTTTACTATACCGGGTCAGCAACCTAAGGACACGAGAAAAGATACAGAATTGACTGCTCCGTGAACGAGATTGATTACTACCCCCTGGTGTCTTCAGGGTCTTATTACAGCCACGTTTCTGTTCCGAGCAGAGTTCTTATCCAATTGAGAGTGAGCGCAGAGGTGTACACTTTGGAAGTCACAATATCCACCTTAGTATTGGTTCGGTCGAAATAAAGGTTTGATCAGTTGACGGCTAACACAGAATAAGCCTTTGAGGTTGACCGCAGAGCGTACGGTAGTGGAAACCCTAATTATTTCGTCATAAGCTGTCAAAAAAACATTCTTGCCATTAGTTTCGTCACTACAGGCTCACTTTCAGGTTTTGAGGTGCTTCATGTGGGTGATGACGTTATATGCCTCATTAGCTTTAGTGGTTTAGATACTGAGCCAGAAGCTTTCCTTAAGAACAGCGAGCAGCGGGAAAAATGAGCTCCTCAAATTTTCCACTGTGGCAGCCGAAAAAGGTCCCAGTGCTACACGTGAACATTGAAATGGTATAGTATAAAGCATTCGGGCTTGATCAATTTTTGAGAGGCGTCACCCATTCTATAGCTACAAAATCCTTACAGCATTTCTTCATGCACCTCAAAATGTTGTAAGGTTGATCGTTCATTCAAATAAGCTAACGTATGACTGAATGACATTAGCAACATATAAGGCCATGCGTCTGAAGACGGCGATTTGATTGAAAGTTAGTATACATGAATAAATGATCTGTGTAACAGCCTTGCAAGGTATGTGGCAACTGAAAAACGCACACTAAAAACCGAGAATGCCAGGAGGAAGTTTCGTCAATCGAAAAACTTTGAAAGTTATTCCGTAAACTATTTAGAAACTGTTGGAGCTGGAAAGTAAGGTTATCACCTAAAATCTCTAGCAAAACTGGACTACGAGGCATTTTGCGGCTAATCAGTTGATCGCAGTAACATTATAGACTACTGCAGAGGAATTTGTGACTTAAAGCTATACCCCAGGCAGAATCCGTGTGAGCGAACCTCCTCGGTCTGGTAGGTAGCGCCCCGGAGGACATTCACGGATGTGGCAATCCCGTCCAAGAAAATCCCCTGATAAAGGCGCTAGGGTCTTCTAAGCCAAGCTGCCCGAGCTGCGAGGCCGTGTTTCCCGTAGCTGTGGTCGAACGATCAACGATCAACAAACAGATGATGAAACGTATAAACTCTTGATGTTCTGCTAAACACAACCCGGCAAAGTTGGTTAGCAGCAGAAATCAGCTGGATAGCATGCCATAATTGCTGGCAAAATGCCACCGTGCCGCGGCATGCAATTCTCATACTCGGAAAACTCGTCCGGTTGCAGCTTCCCTTGAATTAGGCGAGATGCTACAGGCAGAGAGGGGGTTCCTGTATTGGGCCTCGTGGAGGGTTTCTTTCGCTGTTTTTAACAGTTCCACTCAACAATGCACTCTCACATCCGTTACCGATCGCGGTTAACCCGCAAATCCGTCCCTGAGTTGTGCCTTTAACAAAATCCGATAGTCAAAGGCTGTCGAAAGGTAGAATCCAAGCAGGCTAAGCAGTTTGCAAACCAGGGAAAATCCAGAGGAAGGGGAGTAACGGGCATGGCTCATTTGGCGAAGCAGAATGAATAGGTGAAACACTAAGGATTGACTAACCAACGAGTATAAGAAATTCAAGAAAATGCCTAGCATCTATCTGTTGCCAAAGACGAGGAATCTATTTGAGTTTCTTTCCGAATAGTTCCAGTCTTTTAGCCACAGCCATATTTTGCTTCTGAACGTTCAGATAAATATAACGCTCGAGCAAAGCCCATCTCTAACGCTTGTCCACGTAATGCTAATGTGCTGTGTTTGCTTGTGATCACTTGGAAGCCAGAGCGGTTCTGTCACCCAAGTGGAAGCGTCCCTGAATCGTGTTCTCAGAGTTCAGTATCGAGACAATCTGGGGCAAAGGTTGCCGTTGGGAGGGGACGTAAGCTTCTTTAAGAAGCATAAAGCATTCTGCCGTTGATCAATCCCTTTTTGAGATACGGCAAGCATTCTAAATGCTTGCACTTGTACATTCGTAATGGCGATTTGGATGCGATTTGACCTCTACAATAAGTTGCTGGGCCGCCTACGTAGAAGTCAGTGTTTTTATCCACTCATCAGACAGCCTGGTACCAATCTACCGACCTCGGAGGGATGAAAGGCTTGGTTGGCCGGGACGACGCACGACCGAGAATTTGATCTTCGAACCGCGCGCGTGATAGGCAGCGCCACTTGCCACAACACCACTTCTTTCCCAAACTTCATTGGGGTGGAAAGAAAGTGACTCTATCAGCAGATGTATACGACATGAGCCGCTTCACGAAATAGACTCGCACTATAAGCTCTAGCGATTCCAAGTATTTATTTATTTTATTTATTTATTCAATGTATTGTGTAAGAGAACGTTAGGAAACACAAGACAAGGAAATCATCATTGAGACTTCAGGCAAACATTCGCATTCCATAGAAATAGAAAAGTATTATCAACCATGTCTTTTCTATGAGTTTTGCTAGTGAGCGTCTAAAGAGCCTGAGAAGCTCTCGGATCTACTGAATATGCAAGAACTGCCCTAACAGTGTAAAAGATGCGCCTAGTGGTGACTTTGGTTCTGAGTGCTACGCATCCCGAAGAAATTAGTGGGCGTCAAATTTTTACCCTGATTCTTCTTTTGTCGCTTTTGTCCACTGGCACTCATCATCCGGAGAAATTCTTGAAAATTTCTTGCAAGGGTCCAACGCACGACCAGGTTTGGCATCTCGACGTTCGCGTGTACGTGGCGGCCGTCTATCTCTGACGAGAATCGAGTTCCTTCGCACCTCATCAATCATGCTGAAGAATCGGCTCGTGTCTTGCCTTGGTAAACTTAAAGGTAGGAATTCGAATCGCTGTCGTTCACATCAATATTGTCGGTAGGGGTTTTTTGGAGAACGCTGATAGTAATCGCCACTGCCACACGCCTTCAGTGTGTTCTTTTTTCACCGGCACGCGACTACTGGCCCTAAAAGGGGGCCTTCAAACTTATTTTGGCATTTGTTAGAGCATCGCTACCCTTGCTCAGTAATGCGGACTAATTGTAAGATAATGTATAAAGAATTTTGCGATGATCGATGTACAAGTCAGTGTTTTTATCGTCTCAAAAAAGTTTGGTACCAATTAGATCCCGGAGTCCTATTGGGGTGCGCTACAGTCTTACTTCCATTCAGAATTGCAGGGGTATTTTCAATAACTCGGTCTACGCAATGGTTTTCGGGTACCGGTCAATGTATGAGTCAGTTTTTTCCCCTCTCAGGCAATTCTGGCACCAAATGTCCCATCCAGGAGGGATGGAAGGTTTCGTTCGGATATTACGGCGTATTACCCAGGTCTTGATCGCCGGACCGTGCGCTTGCTAGCAGAGCCACTTGCCGCAACACTATTTCCGCCTCAAATGGATTGAAGTAAAGAAACATTATCCGATATCATCTGGACAATTGGCCCGGTTCTTCACACATGGTACTTATATCAGCAACCCGGTGCGAACCTTATCATCCATCAAGGGTCTGCTATTTGGTGACAGATGCCTGAAGAAAAGCATAACACTAAACATTTACATTTTGTGAAGGCCGTGGTCACTTGTGTTGTGTGGTCTGCACTCGACGTGCTTCTGGTTCTCGGAAGCGGAAAATAAAGATATTTGTGACCAGGTTCCCTGCAACGCCACACAGTGATAATAATGTGGGAATTGGTGCCTCTGACACATTGTTACACTTGTAAAATCATCACAACCATCGTAATCCTCAACCAATGGCCCAACTCATCAAGTCCACAGTTTCTCACGTATCAAGAGACATTTTAAGTTAAGCAGGTTTGAAACAGTTACATCTACAAGAGCTTCAGTCCCGAGAGATCCTTCACAGTGCATACAGGGGTGGCCAAAAAAAAGAAACACTTTGCTCCTGACGCATATAAGCAAGCTTCTTCTCCCCCCTTTTGACTTTTTTTTGGCCACCCCCGTATGTTTGGAATGTTGAACTAATGGGGACAACATGATAGGCCGGGGTGAACATGATACATAACTCTTGCTGTTGCGAAGCGTGAGAAGCAATGGCTTTCTCATGGCTTCTCTCCTTTAAGTCAATTCTTTAGTTAGAGTGCTCCATTACGTGGAGAAAAGTTCCGTTCAGCTCAGTAGTTCAACCCTGGTTAGAAACCTGAGAGTTCCAGCACCCTTTTCCACCGTCATCGAATGATTCAAGCCTTCAGAAAATGCTACACTGATATTGAAACAGTTTCTTCACCTTCACATTCGATATAAATCGCGAAGTGGTGGGCTTGCATGGACCGTTTTGGGAGTGGGGAGATTCTAATTATGAGCGCTTAGCGTCTCACCATTGGTGACACTTCTAGAGGTGACAAAGTCATGGGACCACTGCTGCAGCGGAACCAGCACCCCTAACCGCAGGAGGGGCTCCATCGACCATTTTTAGAAGCTATCGCAAATGCAGGGGCGCTGCGACGGCTACGAGTTCGGAATCGCTTTGATTTTTCCTTTCGGTATAAACGGGATCAAACATGAGGTGAGGAGAGAAGTTCCAGTGCGCTAGAGCATTTTTCATCCTCCCGGTTTCTGCCCCTTCTAGGCTTATCTTGAGCATAGTCTTGGGGGATGCCCCATATCTTGCGAGTACGCCTAATTTTTATTTTTGGTGATACCATTGTTGGGGCCTTCCAGAAGCGAATTTTCTGAAGATGACTCGAATGTAGTGACCTCATTCCTGGGCTCACCTCATTCTCAGACAGCGCTCTAATCATGCGTTCCTTACACTAGCTATGCGCTATGCACGCGCAAGGTCGAGCGCGCGAGCGCAGATTTCAAAGAAGGTGACACCCGACTAAATCGCAACGACATGTTGTTCTTCTCATGACATTTGACACTTTAATTGTTACTGAAGATACGTATCAAAGTGCGAAACCCGCTGCTAATTGGCGAGACGGAAACCTCCAAGGCTAAAGCCAACCTTCGAGGGGCTCTTCTGGGGCCACTCTAACTTAATGGAGCTAACCCCCAAGGGAGGATCAGCTTAAGTAAGTTGGAGTGTCGAGAGAGGAAGTGAGACAAATTCACGCGGACTACAGCGTCATGCACATGCACATGCAGTGCTAGAACATGAGGCGAATCTATACGCATCGAAATATTTGATTTTGTTGGAACATTGCCTGAATGGGTCCGATCACGAAAATGACGCTCATTTTCGGCAAAGGGTCATCCGGCGCCAGTTTGGTGCCACAACTTACGTTCTTGCTGCAGTTGCTGCCAAATTTGACCGCTCGCAACCTGCTTGAAAGCTCACGTAGTAGTTTTGGTCACAATATTTGGGAGTATTATTCTTCACCCTATCGTTTTACCCAGGTCTCCATAGAGCTTCATGTGAAGATGTCTTCTTGTCCACATTACCCCGCGCTAAAGGAAGCGTCTACGATAAAGAAGGAGCACATTGGGGAAGTATGTGTGCCATATGAAGCACTTATTCGGCTGCCAAGAAAGCGAGGAGTAGCGTTCTCGAAGAAAGGTAACGGGCTGTTGAGCAATTTTAAAAAGTGGTCCCACCCCTAGTTTGGCAGGTGATTTGGACGAGATATGTCGCCAGCAGCGGCACAACTGGTGTCACTCGACTGGAACATGGATTGGCATGGTTCCACCAAACGCGTTGCGGTAAACTCGTCCATACGTCCGCCAACTTAACCGCTGCCCGTTCTTCGGCGAAAATCAACGGCTAAACGAAGCGTCCTCCTTTTATTTTTTTGACGGGTTTTTCTGTTATTGTTATTTCGCCGTCGTGCCGAGCAGCCCCATGTCCTCTGTTAATCCCTATAAAAGCTATTGTAATCACCGCATATGGAAGGTTTTCCTTCAAAGAAAGAGAAGTTAAACGCAAAACGGGTCAACCGTCTTCCGGTATTCCGCCGGCAAGGCGAGTCATAATTCTGTGTTGTAGTAGTAGGTGCTGGTCGTACTGGATAAATTCGAAGTTCTGGAGCAGGTAGTGGAGGAATTTTTCAAGAGCTCGGAAATCCTTCTGATCCAGAATTTCAGGAGCCTCCGAAAAACTGACAAATTTCGCTTTGTCAGGAGATTACACCACCGACACAGCTTTAGAGCGTTGGAGCGTAGGCGTGTGGATATGTCAAAGAGATTTGAGAACGCTATCAACGCTGTCGAAAATTGAATAGGGGATGATTGGTCGAGAAGGAAACTCTTCAAGGGATGACGCCTTGAAATATTTTGTTCCAACGGTCCACTTTGGAGTTGGCCTTGACGAGTTGCTACTTCCCAGTACTGCACGTTCGAGCACCTCACTCCCTTAAATAAAAGATAAACTCATGGCACACAGTGACCACGAAATCTACTCCGAGCTCCTGATCTGCCCTTCATCCTGCTACAGCCTGAACACATTTGTCAGCGGTATCCTGTTTACGGACGGAAGTGGTGCAGTGACGAGGGGCGCTGCTTACCACGCGCCCGGTCCGGGTATCAAACCTGGATCGTACGTCGTCCAATCCAAACAAGCCATACATCCTTCCGGCGTTGGTTGATTGGCATCTGACTTGTTTGGGAGGATAAAAACACTGACTTGTACATCGGCTGGCTTCCGCAAGTCTTTGTATAGGTCGAAGTGCATTCAAATTGCCACTGCGAATGAAAAAACGGAAGTAGAATGCGTGCCGCATCCCAGAAAGGGATTGCTCAACGGCGAATGCTTGGGCTTCATGCTTTTATCGCTGTTCATGGACCCCCTTGCTGCTACCCCTTCACGGTTCTTCATAGTACTTGCGTTCAGTCTGACCATCATCGCCATCATCACAGCGTGTTCGGCCTCTTAAGTGATTCCGGCGGAAATTCATGTTGCTAAGCGGCCATTGTCCACCAAGACCCACCCATGCTGTTATAAGCAGTCACAGGTCCACTAAGCAACGGACACAACTCGCGCATCGACTTCAAATATTTAATGTCGAGCTATCGTGGAAGTGTAAGTGCTTACAATTCGATACGAAATTTTGAATGAGTAGATTAATATATAATAATCTGAGGAGTAATTATGCATTGTTCTCCCATAATGTAGACTCTTTTTGAATCTTTTGAATCTAGCCTCAATTCAGTGACACAAAAATCGTAGTAAACTGTCAAAAAGCACTAATTTGGCACCCTTTTTTCACTACTTTTTCCCCTCCAAAATGAGAATCCACAAGAATTTGCTAAATACAAAAATAGTCGCGATCCGCTTGAGAACAAAAAGACTATTCAAGCAAGCGTCCACGTTCCACTTTTGATAACCTCATTATTTTCTTTTAAGTGTACATTCAGCATAGTTCAGCTTTTGACCCAAATTGTGAATAACGGTTCATTCGGCTGACGTTCCGGCGTTAACGCTTTCTTCGAAGCCTGGACGGGCAGCAGATATTTGAGAAACTGCTCGTCCAATCAATCTTCCAAGCTTAGAAGTCATTTAACAGGATCGTAGGCTACTAATCGTTAGCGATTTCAAAGGAATACGGAGACTAACCCGTACAAATGTCGACGCAGATGACCCACCTGTCAGCCGAGCTAGTAAAGATGCAGCTAAAAAGCGGATTTTTTAATGAAAATTTAGCTCATCAAAAGCCCAGGTATAGGTGGTCAGTGGTGCAGAGATGAAGAAAAAACCCGAAAATTGCCCAGAACCAGAGAAACGAAAATGGCCCAGAACTCGAGAAAAAGAACCCCCCATCTTGCCCGTTGATTTCTGCATTTATGCCACTCTCATCGGTGCTGCCCTCTTCAACGCTAACGCTATTTCTGCTAAAGGGCTAGATGCTCAGACAGCGAGAGTTAGGGCGTGCCGCGGTCCAGCGGCACGGGGACGGCCATGTTAGATTGGTGAGGACATGGCCCTTGCTGCAAATTGCGTGCCGGGTCAGCCTGTTTTGCCACTACACGCAAGAGGGCCATGCTAGATCGCGGGGGCATACCCATCGCTGCAAAGTACGTGTCAGCCCGCACCCTGACGGATTTCTCCTGTCTCACTGTAGGGACCTCATCGCGAGATCCTACTTTAAATAAGGTAGTTCATTGGACTACGTGATCAGAGTACCTCACGAGGGTTGATCATGGTCGAATTCCTCGAATCGCTAGAGGTTGAGCGTGTCGAGACCTTTCGATTAGGTTCACTTGTACACAATCTTGGTTTCATGCTGGATTATTCTGAAACTATTCAAAAAAGCTTCTAAGTTAAACTTGTTGTGGTGAATAGAGTGAAAATCCTAACGATACGCAAGTGAAGTTGAGCAAATTTGAATCTGTTAAGCGTGAAGTGATCTCAATCCACGTTGGTCAGGCTGGTGTCCAGATCGGCAATGCTTGCTGGGAGCTGTACTGTCTTGAACACGCCATACAACCAGGTTAGCAAATGGTTCTTCAAATACATACGTTACTTATACAGTGCTATTCCATTTACACTTACTCGAATAATTAGCACAGTACAATATAAGATCTGAGATTATATGAAACACCTCCACACCTTTCACAAAATCATTCTTGGGCAAGGAAATCGAATAGATAACCTTCTGAGATTAAGATGCCAACATTAATCCAAAAAAAAATTTATCAAAGGCACACTCTACGACGAATTGAACCATTTCATACGTAGGTTAATTCAAAATTATCCATTATGGTAGTTATGCGTCATTCTAGCGGCTCGAAGGTATGCGAAAAGAGGCAGTAGGGTTTTGCCAGTTGGGTTGGAGGGTGCTTCAGCTTTTGAGTGGAGTGCAAGGGTTCATGCGACGTTGCGGCACTGCTTGAACTTTTCTGATACGTTATCCCTCTTCTGCACTCAGCAGGGGTCGCCTCACATAAAGAAGGAACTCCCAATTCTCCCTCTTCTACATTCTTTTGCATGCGAGGTGACCCCACCTTGTGATCATGGAACATGCCTAAAGAGTAAACAAACGAACGAGAGCAAAAAAATTGAAGGCAACTCTGGGTTAAAAATTCGGATAAAAATAATGAAGTATGGAAAAATATATTAAAGTATTAACTGCAAGCATGACAGTTGAATGACATGACAATGACAAGCATGACAGACATCAAATACTATGCAAGCATGACAACTGAACGGAGATAATGGCTTCCTTTTATTCCAGATGGAACGATGATCGATTATAACGACGGTGAACAAGACGCTTTCAACACCTTCTTTGCTGAGACAAGGCAAGGCAAACATGTGCCAAGATGTCTTTTTGTCGACCTTGAACCCACAGTTGTCGGTGAGCAGGTCATTTTCCTAACTTTATCGCTACTTCATATCCTTTTTTCTGCAGCGGCTGGTCACATTTAGGTCGTTACGGTTGAGAATCTTGTGCAAAACGCACATTGTGTAATATGATGGCTTATTTCCAAGAAGAACATGAAATAACTCATTGGTCGTCACGTGTACGGCTGGCGCAACAACTGTGGAGAAAATGTCATTTTTTTCTGAAAGTTACAAAGTAGAGCCAATGGTACAAAAGCAGATTTCGTCCTGATTTTCATCTCCATGGGCGAAGGCTCATGGCTGTGCAGAAAACGCGCGTTCTTTTTTGGCCTAAACGCAGTGTTAGATCGAAAATCGGTCAAGCATTTTGTCCTCATCCAGGAAACAATCTATTTAAAAAGCACGCGAGTTGATATATGTAATTATTTCCCCCCCCTTCCCTCCAACTGCAACGTGGAACTACAATCGCTTAGAGAAGTGCCCGAAACTCTTTGGAGCACTGTCCTTGCACGAGAACTGTTGCACCCTTCAAAAGCAATGTGCGCTGCGGTGGAACAATTGCACATTCCACAATTACGCACGTTGTCAGAATTTCCAACAAGGACTCACTAGTGATGTGAGTACCACCATCAGTGAAGGCTTGAGAACCTACCATCTCTCCTGGCCTGGGCAAGGCATTTTCTCAAAACGTCGGTTTTTTGGGCCGAAATTTGCAAACAAGCACCCTTAAATACGTGCATGCAATCTTGTATAGAAGCCCATGCATGGCGCACCCCAGGAGATGATAATCACAATGAAAATGTTGATGAATCACAACGATCACGACCGGGCACTCCTTCTTTTACCACGTCAAGTCACAATGAACTTCAATTTCGCGAGCTACCCATAGTAATGAAAAAAGTCGAACATCTATCCACGTATGTCTATGCCAGGCCTCAAACTCAGGATCCAGAGAAAAAACTGCAAAGCACGGTGGTGGTCAATTTAATCCTGTTTGAAGAGGCCGTCTATTTCAACGAGCACACTCCTTTTTTCTTGGTGACAAGCGGCCTCCGAAGTCAGTGATGTTATCTTCTCATTAACGTTTGCTGTGGTTAGTAATGAGGGGGTGATTGGGTGAGGTCGAGGTTGTAGTACAACCTATAATTATGTGCTTGCGTCAGAGGACAAGTATGTCACGGTATTTTGTGTCGTGATAAATCCTAGGTGGGGTTTGCTACTGTTTCAGTCAAAAACATAACACTACACTAAAAGTGCTTTTGTAAAAATCCTAAAATTATGATCAGCACAGTGTATGGAACAAAATTTTTTGAAACAACCGCCATTAGATTTTGAAGAAATCAGGAAATCGAAAAATAATTTTGGAAAAGCCAAGGTGGAATCTTGAGTGGTTTTCGGATCTCATCTAGTGAGGGGGAATGTGTCAAACAGTTCATATAGCATAAAATACCTACATAATTCAATTTTCCACAGGGGAAGGAAATCACGGGTGAATGCAGGAGCAGAAGCGAAACGAGCTCCATAAGAAGTTCCTCCACTGATATTTCTGCAAGCGGCACCAACTTTCACACCGCATACCCCCTTCTTCCTGTATGAGACCCTTCTTAGTTGCTATGCATTCAGATAAATTGTCGCTGGAAGCGAAAAAAAGGCCTTCACAAAAGCTTTCATTCTCCCATCTTCTCTTATCATCCAATCCTTATATGCTGGTCGTTTTGTTTTACCCAGGTTCACTGATCTAATTAAATCTTTCGAAAGCCAAAAACTCCTTCTTTTAGTTCGAGCCAATCGGAAAACTCATGTATACCGTCGCAAATATTTCGAAATGTTTTATTCATCGTGGGTCACAGAATCAAAATTTAGACCGTGTTCCTTTGAAGCGAATCACTCCGTTCATTCCATCAATTCAGTACAGAATTATTGGCATCGGACTCGTCTCGGCCCATTATCATACTCCCTAACCTCCCCCCCCCCCCCCACAAGTAAGATATTGTTTGCATTCACCTACAATTCGAAACGAAAGAGGAATTAGTGATGCTGAGTGGTGCTTGCGAAAAGGGTTTGAGAAAACGGTGCTTCTTCCCTATTATCTATCTCACAGCATAAAAACTGTTTGACAGAAAATTCCCTTGGTCTGGTGATCTCCCTTGTTAGCTTTTCACGATCTCTATCCCATACTGGCGTTGTAGACGATGAAAAATATCAATGAAAAAAGCTTGCCACATAGAAAAATCAGTAACAAAACTTTTTCAAACACCTATCACAATAAGTGAATCCTGTTCGGCTGCCAATATGGAGGAGGAGCGTACGGCAGAAACTAGTGGATAAATGGCCAGGTCTATCGAAACCATATGCGACTTTGGAAAAATGTTCAAAATCTATAGTATTGATTAACGCAGGTTTGGATAGAGGCGGAGTTTGCGATGAAAAGGCATTTTGAAAGAATCAAGGAAAGGTGTTAATGACGCAGCTATGAAGAAAAATCAAGGAAAATAGCTCACAACGCTGGAATTGGAACCCTTTTTGTCTGTTGATTTGAGCGTTATGCGTGTCTCTGTACTTCTTTGAAAGAATTGCATGTGCAACGAGTTATTTCTTGGTTTTTGTTTATGTTTGATCTGGTGATTTTGCACTAATTGCCACATTGACCTGCTGAAACATAAGTATTGAACAATAGCTTTGACATTTATGTTTTAGATGAGGTACGAACAGGCACTTATCGAACACTCTTTCATCCAGAGCAGCTTCTGTCCGGGAAAGAAGACGCAGCGAACTGCTATGCAAGGGGCAGATACACTGTTGGCAGAGAGATGATCGATGTAAGAAATTCTTACAGAATTCCATGTTGCCATAATTCGATTCCGGCAAGTATCGGTGGGTGACATATTTCAAAAACGCGATGAGGGAATTCTGAGTAGGCCGGAATGACTTTTACCCGTGTAAAAAAAACAGGGGTATGTTCCTGGTTCTTGGAACAATAATGAGAGGGCAGTTACAGCGATCACGAAATCATAAAGTTCTGGCTCCTTTTATTCATTTTTCAGCTACACTTACATTTTTCCATTACAGGTCGTAATGGATCGATTGCGCCGCCTTGCCGAAAGCTGTAAAGGATTACAGGGTAATGTGAATCAGCACGTTTAGTTGCCATTGTTCTCAATTTTGTTCAAATCTCTCGTCGAAGACTCGGATTAAAAGGGTGGATGAAATTGTGCTTGGTTCCCGTTCTTCAAGTCAGAGGAAGAAAATCACTATTACCATATTAGGCCTGAGTTGGGCCATTATTAGCACTTGGGATCCTTTTGGACAGAGCAACTCATCGTGCAGCGGTAGGCAACCTCTTTTGGATTACACCTGCCCTTCTTGCTCAGCAGTCATCTTGCGTCCAAAAAATACAACTCTCACAAGCACCTCCAATTCGACCTCATTGCCTTGTTTGGCTCTTAACCGCTGCGCTTCTGAAAGTTAAGCGGTTACTCATTGGTTGCTTGTTGGCAACAAGAGTTTGAGAAAACCTAATAGTCCATATCTAATATGAAACATACCTTCATAACCAATAATACAAAGTTTGACCTCTTGTGGGTGTCCAGTTCAAAGGTTTGAGATTTTGTCCGTTAATAGTGTACGACAATGATCGGCAACGAACTATGTAGGTTTTCGAATAAGTTCTCGAGGTTCTTGGAACATTACATTTATCTATTCCTCAAAAATAAGAAAACGCACCGAAAAATGAAGTAGTCTCTATCACATTCTACCGCGCCGCCTTCCGAAGAGAACTTTGGTGCGCTCATAGCAAGCTTTGAGTTCCACCGAGAAAATCGACCAACAAACTATTCATTTCGTCTTATGCATATAATGTTCTTCCTTGCATTGTTGGAAAGCGATTAGAAAAAGTTGCTGTTCTGCTGACGCCTGTGCGGTGCGTGTAGATGCACTTCCCAAATACAGACGAGTGGCTTCTGCCATGTCAGTGTTGCTGCGCGGAACGAATTTCGTCGTTGTCTAGACAGAATGCCGTAATTCGAACACCTCGCTGTCTGTTAGTGGAGCTGACTGTCCATCTCTGCAAGTCGTTGACGATCGCGTTCGGCTATGCGTTTGCTGGGTACCCACTGTCCAACCCTACTCATATTTCCCAGATGATGCAGATGTCTGCAGTGGCGCCGTAGCGAACATCCAGATTCGTGCTAGCTAGGCGCAGTTCGGTAGGGGTCTCTCTCTAAAAGTTCTCGTAATGGATTACTGTCAACTTCTATTAACCTAGCGGGTGAAACTTCCGAGGTTAGAACTTCTTGCAAAGTCGAAAATAATTGCGAAAAGACTTTCTCGACAACCCCATAGCGATAAAGAGATCGTCATTCATCAGAGGGCACATCACTGAATTTTGGAAATGAAGTCAGAGCTTGTTGCCAGTTCAACTAACTTTCACTAATTGTGTTTCCCATTTCGCAGGCCTGAAATGCAACGCGATTGCAATGAATTCGTAACTTGAAGATACCAGTCATAGGGCAAATAGATCTCTATCGATATCAGGTAAGAATGTTATTATGGTAAAACAACTTTCATTTGAAGAAAACGACACTACCAACTTGGCAACAAGAACCTCAACCTTACATCTGAGAATATTTTTGTTTTGTCACCAGACACTGGAAAACCCGTTTTCAACGTCATCATTTATAGCTTTATTTCCCTGCTTGTACAGTTTTCGCTCCCTTGAGTTCGAGGCTCACGAATCTTGATCTCGTCGGCATACAACAACACGAAGCTTACTCCAAGACTCATGCATAAACCAAATGCACTAACGGAGGCAAGTCGAATATATCGCGTCATGCGAGGATGATATACCAGACGGCCGAATTCAGCAGGCTCTCGTCTATGGTCGTACATGGCTTTAAAGCAACAGTGTCACGACGAATTTGAGGATTGAAGCGGTCGGGAGCGAAGTTGTAGGTAGGGAGTTGACGGATGATGAAGAAAAAAAGGAGAAAAACGCCGATAAGGCCTTAAAACGGGGGTTTCCCCTCCTCGGCCCAGAAATGAGGAGGAGCATGGGGTGGACGAGCTGTCCGAACTGCCGCGCCCCAATCCGATTGCTGGCAATCAGCCGCAGCGCCTCCCCGTAGCCAGCAATTGCCATTGGGGCGCAATGCGTCGTCACGTGACTGCGAGCAATCCGAGCGAAGGCACATTGCTTCCGCAAGACCAAGTAGCCGCAAGGC